>JABXWE010032995.1:0-24898 GCA_014611495.1 Limonius californicus
ACCGTTGTTGCAATTGGTCTTATTATTTATTGTTACCCTATCTCTGATAATTTTGTAAAGACGAAGCAATTAGGTAAGTGTGAAGAACCTGAGGTCCAGCTTACTAAATCTACATCTGGATTATTATCAGCGTAATCTTTCAAGCTGGTGGCGCCCTTTTTTCCGGTGATTGACGAGTAGGTAATTACATTATTTATTTGACTTTATTTGAGAACCTCCCATCTTCGATTGAGGTTCCGGGAGGCTGATATTAATCTACGAATCACTTATCTAATTTACAGAAATTTTCCTTAGGAAATTTTTGCAGGCGTCATAGCATTTAGAAGACATAATTTTTAAAAGTTGAATAAATGTTTAAGTCAGTAATAAATCCCATATAATTAGCTGTACATTAGTGAAATATAAGATTTTTTTAGTCGACTTAGAATGATTTTATCCGAATAATAAAGTGGGTAGCTTAATATGGGGAACCCTGTATTTGTATGAACTTTTTTGTTTATTTCGTGCTGGAGGACACATCCATAAAATAGAGCCGTGCAATTTCGAAACACCCTGTATAATTTCCAATAATAACAGATAATTAAAACACCAGCTTTGGAATGCCGCTGAAAATTTGCTTTGCAAAACAAATTAATTATTATTGTGTGCCGGATTAAATTGTAAACAAAAAATTTAAAGCAATAAAAACGAATCCGGATTCTATTGTATAACACAAATAACACAGAAAATCTGCAACTAATTAAATGTTGTGCTGTACAAAAACACACATTTGTTCATTTTTTATTCCCAACAGAGCTTACACAAAGACCGTAACTTCAACATGGTGTACAAAGTGATCCCAAATGAAGTTCTCTAGGGCGCTTTGCATACGATATGTGTGCATCAGCAGGCGACTGGACGCGAGCTTTTTCACCGGAACTTCATGAATCCGGGACGGGGATAAACGAAAAAGCTTTTAGCCAAAATGGGAAGTCGCAACTTCGCAAGGAGCCACAGAAACCCTTTTTTTGTATTTAAAGACTAACACTTTTCTGCTCCGTTTAACCTTCTCCCTATTAACTTCCTATTGCCTCCAGGATGAACAAGAAAGGGGCAATTTCAGTTACTGTCAAAAGTTTGAAAATAATTTAAGTTCGCAACATTTTAACGCTCCCTTGTTAAGGTAAATTACTCTGGTATTTCGCGGCGATAAGAACAGCGCGATGCACGCAAGCCTAAGGGTGGAGAAATGCGCCCGCTGGGGTCGGTGTAGGCGTTGCGACGCTCAGATCACCGCCGTTTCACGTCGAAATACGACGCGCTTTTAACCGGAGTAAACAGTACGCGCGGACAACTACGAAAGCTTTCATTAACTGATATTAACTGAAACATAATCCCTTTCAGCTTTTTTAATTCCAAGTGAGAATTTTTGCGAACTTTGAGAAGTTTGGATTTTATTAAAAGTCGCTGAATTGTACTGTAAAGTGTTTAATTTAAAAATGTTCCATTACATCCTATTTGCAGTACTTTATTTTTCCGCTACTGGTAAGTAAAACTTTTTAAACTACTTTTGATTGAAAACATTATTAATAGCCTTAAGGGTCTTCAGATTACGCTTGGGGAATCAAGAACAACTTGTTGATATCCGCTCCTAATCTGAATATAATATACGGGGGCGTTTGTAATAATAAAATTGTTTTTGCCCGAATCTCCCCAAGGGATATCCCTAATGGCCGATGGCAAACAGGCCCGTTTGCTTTAATGATAATTGTCTTTTTTGCTTATCTGTGGGTTGCAGTTTAACATGGAGACCTGATAATGAATTGCTTTTGAAATTGTGAGCTGCGGGTTGGAGACAAAAATTACATGCTCCCCCGCCAGCATTCCGGAAGATAAATTTCAAACTTCCGTTCTGGGAAAAATTTGTCGCCAAAGTTGCTCATCAAGCTTGCAGCTATTGAACAAAATTAATTAACGCAAGATATTAAATTAAAAGTTTGTTCGTTTAATCATGGTCAAACACTTTCTTAATTTAATTAACATCTCGTAAACATCTTGTTCTTTGATAAAATGCACAAAATAATTAATTAAGCACATTTAAGTAAAAACCTATGAAATAATTCTAAACTAGGTGTTGAATAAATAATTTCCCATTTGCAAGGAAATGTGATAAAATCGCATGATTTTTTTCAATTACATTTCATCCAAAATAAGTAATCTAAAGTTTGGCAGCCATCAAATAGATATTTAAATTTAAAAATTGATAACTATGGTCGCTCTTTCTTTAAATAAGGATGATTAAAGGCTTTTGTGTATTTAGTTAATTTCCTATAAAAGATATGTACTACCAAGTAGCCTTTTAAATTCGATGTCGTTGTTTGATATGAAAAAAACACATTGAATTTTACAGCAATGAAACAAATTTTTAAATTTAAAGGTTCTTAACGACGAACGTTATACGTCTAAAATACCACGATAATGTTATATTTTATTTAATATTTTCTATTCAATAAATTTAAAAGTAATGATTTTATTAAATTAGAAGTTAACAACTAAGGCTATTCTTTATTTAAAAACATGACAAACACTAGAATGTTGAATTTGAATTACATTTTGTTCAAAAGTATGTACTCTAAAGTACCTTTTTTAAGATTTCAGTAATTGAAGATGTGATATAAAGAAAATTATTAATTTTCGAAGATATGAAATAAATTTTCAAATTCGAAGTTTGGTCTAACTAATGCCTTCCTTTGTTTAAAATTATTTATACATAATATAAATATTATTTTAAAAATATGTATTCTCAACTAGCTTTTTAAGTTCGCAGAAGGTGAAAATGTAATATAAAGCAAAAACATTAATTTCAAAAGCTATGCAATAAATTTCCTATTCGAACGCTTTTTTATAGAATTAAATTTTTGTTTTAAAAAAAATATTATAGGCTCAAATAGCTCTTTTAAATTTGCAGTGAAGGTTGAAAAATGATATACTTAAAGAAAGAACATTAAGTTCAGAAGCTATGCAATAAATTTTCAAATCGGATACTTCCTTAGATAATTTAAATTTTGTTTTCGAAATATCTAATCTCAAGCGGCTTCTTAAGTTCGCAGAAAGTGAAGTTGTGATATAGAACAAAATCATTAATTTTAGAAGCTATACAATAAATTTTCAATTCTTACATAATTGAAATTTTGTTTCAAAATTGTTTGTAGTTTTAACTAGTTTTTTAAGTACGCAGAAGGTGAAAATATGATATGAAGCAAAAACATTGAGTTTAGAAGCTATGCAATGAATGTTTAAATCAAACACTTTTTTACATAATTTAAATTTTGTTTTCGAAATTTGTAGTCTCAAGTAACTGTTTAAGTTCGCAGAAGGTGAAAAATATGATATAAAGCACAAACATTAAATTTAGAGGTTATGAAATAATTCATCAAATAAAAGTTTGATCAGTAATGCCTTTCTTTATTTAAAATATGGTAAAAGTCAAAATCTTTTTACATAATTTAAATTTTGTTTTTGAAATATGTAGTCTCAAGTAACTTTTTAAGTTCGCAGAAGGTGAAAATATGATATAAAGCACAAACATTAAATTTAGAGGTTATGAAATAATTTATCAAATAAAAGTTTGATAAGTAATGCCTTTCTTTATTTAAAAATATGGAAAAGTCACAATACATTTTTACATAATTTAAATTTTTATTTTTGAAATATGAGTCTCAAGGTAGCTTCTTAATATGTCGCAGAAGGTAAAAATATTATATTAAACACAAAACATAAATTTAGAGATTATGAAATAAAGTTTCCAATCAAAAAACTTGATAACTAAAGCCTTTCTTTATTTAAAAATATGGTAATGGTCAAAGTCTTCTTAACATATGTAAATATTGCGTTTTTGAAATATGTACTACCAAGTAACTTTTAAAGTTCGCAGAAGGTAAAAATATGATATAAAGCGCAATCATTAAATTGAGAGATTATGAAATAAGTTTTCCAATCAAAAGCTTGATAACTAAAGCCTTTCTTTATTTAAGAATATGGTAAAAGTCAAAGTCTTCTTACATAATGTAATATCGGTTTTGAAATATGTACTATCAAGTAGCTTTTTAAGTTCGCATAAGGTAAAAATATGATATAAAGCGCAAACATTACATTTAGACATTATGAAATAAGTTTTCAAATCTAAAGTTTGATAACGAATGCCTTTCTTTATTTAAAAATATGGTAAAAGTCAGTCCTTTCACATAATTAAAATTTTTTTTTAAATATGTACTCTCAAGTAGCTTCTTAAGTTAGCAGAAGGTGAAATTATGATATAAAGCACAAACATTAAAATTAGAGGTTATGAAAAAAGCTTTCAAATCAAAAATTTCATAACTAATGCCTTTCTTTATTTAAAAATATGGTAAAAGTCACAGTCCTTTTTACATAATTTAAATTTTGTTTTTGAAATATGTACTCTCAAGTAGCTTTTTAACTTCGCAGAAGATAAAAATCTGATATAAAGCCCAAACATTGCATTTAGAGGTTATGAAATAACTTTTCAAATCAAAAGTTTGATAACTAATGCCTTTCTTTATCTTAAAATATGGTACAAGTCACAATCTTTTTACATAATGTATATTTTCTTTTGGAAATATGTACTATCAAGTAGGTTTTTAAGTTCGCAGAAGGCGAAAATATGATATAAAACGCAAACATTACATTTAGAGTTTATGAAATAAGTTTGCAAAACTAAAGTTTGATAACTAATGCCTTAATTTGTTTAAAAATATGGTAGAAGTCAAACTCTTTTTTACATAATTTAAATTTTGTTCTCGAAATATTTAGTCTCGAGTAACTTTTCAAGTTCGCAGAAGGTGAAAATATGATATAAAGCACAAACATTAGTTTTGAGGTTATGAAATAAATTTTCAAATCACAATTAGATAACTAATGCCTTTATTTGTTTAAAAATATTGTAGAAGTCAAACTCTTCTTTACGTAATTCAAATTTCGTTTTTGAAATATGTAGTTTCGAGTAGCTTTTTAAGTTTGCAGAAGGTGAAATATGATACAAAGCAGAAACATTAATTTTCAGGTTGTGAAATAAATTTTTAAATATAAGTTTGATAACTAATGCCTTTATTTGTTTAAAAATATAGTAAAAGTCAAACTCTATTTTACATAATTTACATGTCTATTTAAACATATGTACTGTCGTGTAAGGTCCATGTCATTGAAGATATGATATCAAACAACACATTGGATTTGGAAGCCATGAAATACATGTTTAAATTAAAAGATTGATAACTGAGGTAAGTCTTTGTTTAAAAAAACGTGATAAAAGCCAAAATCTCTCATACAATTAAAATTTTGTTTTAAAAATATGTACTTTCAAGTAGCTTTAAGTTTGCTGTCGTTGAATATATACAATGAAGCAAGCAATGTAAACTTTTAAATAAAATTGTTAAGTTACGCCGTTCTTTGTTTAGACAGAACGTTTTATTTAAACCAAATTTTATCTAAAATGTATGTAATTTACAGCAGCTTCCACAATTTTGGGTCGCTAAGATACAATTTGAAAGAAGCACAGTGAATTTAGAAACTGTGAAGTAAAAGTTCATAAGAAAGATATCCATTGCTTATCTATATTTAAAAATGTGATAAAAGCCGAAAAGTTTATTTAACTAAATTTTGTGCTCTTAAATTAGTTTTCTCAGTTTGTAGTCATTACATATAATGAAAGCAAACACGGCGGCCGTGGGCTATAGGTTAGCGTGTTAGACTTCTACGCTGAAGGTCCTAGGTTCAATACCCAGTACCGGAACATCGAATTTTTAACGGCCTTCTCCCTCACAAGGCAATGGTAAACCAGCGAGTTATTCTGCCTAGTAAATCTTCTCTGTAGTGGAAGTGTTCACACTTCCCGTGGTTAGGAGACCACGATAAGTGTAGGTCCTCTATGTCGGTGGCAATCTAAACGCAGACATAGGCGAAAAGATCCCTACGTTTCGTAAGAGATACAGCACTCTAAGAAGAAGAAGCAAACACATTAAATTTAAAAATAGAATGCAACAATATTGCACATAATTATTTAAAATTACTATTTGAAATAAAGTGAAAGTCTGAATGATTTTGTAATTGTCACTTTTTTACGGTGTACAACCCATAGTAACTTTTTAAACTTGTAGTCATTGAACAGATTAAATTAAGCATTTACACTGAATGAATTCAGATGCTATAAGTAAAATTCTAAATTAAAAGTCCCATAAATAATGATAAAAGTCTGTATAATTTGTCATCCAAAGGTCATCCTTTTACGAAAAGCAAACTTTAGCACCCTACATTATTATATAAACTGCATTTTTATTCTAAAATTAGTACCTACTTATTGTGCGCTGTTCTGACTGTTTCGGAATTCCGCCCTTAATATGAATCAGCTGAAGCGTCGGATTTTCCACATGATGTCCCAATTCAAACGGAAGCAAAACAAAAGTTTATTGTGGCTGACATCCCCCACTCATTGTCTCTGAAACATCTATGCATAACTATAGGAAAATCGTGATAGTAATGTGAAAGTTTTCTGAGCTATCCCACTAACGATTCATCTGCCTTTCCGATTCTCACCCTTACGTAAATACATTTTTATTAAATCCAATCATTTATAATGAAAAACTGCGATCCACAAATGGAAATTTAATGCATCCGCAAACGTAATTCGAAAAAGAGTGTGTAACAAATTGAAAGTTATCCGTGGATTATAAGCGCTCGACATTTAGGGCAACAGGTGCAGACGTTCCACTGGGAATTTTTCTGGGGGCGATATATTGATTAGCTTCCTTGCAAATGAAAATTGCGGTGCAGCAAATTGGAAATACGACAGGTATGCAATGGTTTTGAGAGCAAGTTCTGAGTAATTTACCTAATAATTAAATTGGTAAATATGGAATAAATAGAAAACCTAAATTTGTGTTAAACTGCTTTATTGCGATGACATGAGTCTATAGTTTATTTATATTTGCACTTAGCATTGACGCTTCTATAGCAATAAAAGCAGCACTCAGACTGCTCAAGGATTCTTCATAAAGGACTTATAAGGAACACCAAAAAGGCAAAGATGCTATGCTTGGAAAATACACAATACCTACTTCGCTAGAAAAGCTTGAGCATCTAAGATTTCGGCTTAAGAAACAGGAAATCTATTGAAATCTACCACCACAATAGAAACTAAAGAAGGTCTAGAAGAGACAAATGTGAAACTAAGTCGGTAATAAACAACGTAACCGAAAACAATCAAGCAAACTGTAATAGGTTTTTCAAAAGCACTTCTTGCTAAAATTTCTTGAACAGTGGTTTGTCTTTTCGATGATTGGAGAAAGTAAGAACCGTTTTCAAGTTTTTATGGAATTTTTAAAAGATTGTAAGCTTTCAGACTGATATAAAGTGCTTCTATCGTAACCAACCAAATGGGATGGCTAGACAGAAACATTGTTAAGGTTATTGGCATAGGAAAGACAGTTTTCGTTTCTTGAGCTAATAAAAGAAAGACAATTCAATTGTTTCCAAGAACTCAATTAAACTTACCTCTATGAATTTTTTAATTTCAAATTATTTGTTTAATTAACGGAATTTAGGAGGACGAAATCAAGGATACCATCTAAATCTTTAATGAAGGTAGTTACGATAAATAATACGTTCCTTTATTAAAAAAAAATTAAATTGAAGAATAACAAGCAGCTGATATTTTTCTTAATTTTGAGTTTAAAACACATAAGCCAATTTAAATACGTATCTACTGAGTTTGTATTACTTCCAATATAACCAGAAATGAGATCAACATTTAATATAAAGAGTCCTTTAACAGGTCATAGAATTTTGTCGATATCTTCAGAGCAGCCTTAGAAAAATTATTTGCTTATATATTTAAAAAACAAATAAAGATTATGTCAACTTGCGAGTATCTAGGAGTGATGTTCACAAACGATGGGAAAATAGACCTAGAAATAGCGAACAGGGAAGGCGACAAAAATATATTACAGCCTAAACAAGACAATATTCGGTAAGGGAGAAATAGGCCAAAAGACTAAGCTTCAAGTTTACAACTCAATCACAATACCAACGATACTATATGGTAGCGAAGCATGGGTAACAAACAAAAAGCATGAGAGCACAATTAATGCAGCAGAAATGAAACAACTATGAAGAATTGCGGGAAAGACAAAAATGGACCGCCTAAGAAGTGACTACATTAGAGGACAACTAAGCAGGAATCGATAGAGGTAAAAATCAAAGAGAGGAAACTAAACTGGTACGGGCACATAAATAGAATGAAGCAGACCAGCCTGGTAAAACGAGTTATGGAGGCGAAAAGACAAGGGAAAAGAAGAAAGGGAAGGCCGAGGAAAACGTGGTTGGGACAGATAGAGGAGATAGGGAGAGAGAGAAGTAAGACGCTACAGCAAATAAAGAAGATGGCCGCAGACTGGAAGAACTGGAAGAAATGGATAAATGAAGATTAAGAAGTAACACTTCCGACGCTCCGAAGGGGCATAAGTAGGAAACGAGAAGAAGAAGAAGAAGATATTTCAATAATTTCAAACATTTTTATTTACTCCATAATTGTAACACTTAAGGGCTATCAAATAATGGTGGGTCAAAATAGCTCCTCAAAAATAGAGCCGTCAAACATAGCTCCATAGAACATAGCGCCAGGTAAAAATAGCATCGGGTTAAAATAGCACCCAGTAAAAATGTTGTCGAAAATAGCGCCACTGAAAATGGCTCTGGGAAAAATGTAGCCGCAAAGAATAATATAGAACTCCACTTTTATTTAATTTAATGAAAAACTGGGTTTTTCTTAAAACATACCTACGTTAATTAAAATTTATTTTTTAAGGCGTTAGTTAGTTTTATGCGGCGCTATTTACCCATCGCTTTTTACTCGGCGGTATTTTTAAAATACTTTTCGACGACGACATCTTTACTCGACGCTGTTTTTACCTGACACTATTTTTGAAAGCACTATTTTCGTCAACAACATTTTTACTCAGGGCTATTTTTGCCTTACACAATTTTTACTTGACGTTATTTTTACCCGCTGCTACTTCTAATGGGACAATGTTTGATGACTTCATTTTCAGTCGGCGATATTTTTACACGGTGACATTTTTACCCGCCGAAATTATGAAATTATTGATGGTGCTAATTTCGACGACATTTTCACTCAACGCTTTTTTACCTGATGCTACTTCTAATGGGACAATGTATGAGGACTACATTTTTACTCGGCGCTATTTTTACACGATGGCATTTTTAACCGCCGAAATTATTGATAGTGCTAATTTCGACGACATTTTTAATCGACGCTGTTTTTACCTGATGCTATTTATACCCTGCGCAATTTTTGATGGTACTGTTTTCGGCGGCGACATTTTTACTCGACACTGTTTTTACCTGACGCTATTTTTATCCGGAGCTATTTTTGAAAGCACTATTTTTGTCAACAACATTTTTACTCTGGGCTATTTTCCCCTTACACAATTTTTACTTGACGCTATTTTTACCCGGCGCTATTTCTATTGGGACAATGTTTGATGACTACATTGTTACTCGGCGCTATTTTTACACGGTGCCATTTTTACCCGCCGAAATTATTGATGGTGCTAATTTCGACAACTTTTTACTCTACGCTGTTTTTATCTGACGCTATTTATACCTGGCGCAATTTTTGATGGTACTATTTTCGACGGCGACATTTTTACTCAACACTGTTTTTACTTGGCTCCATTCTTATCCGGCGCTATTTTTGAAAGCACTATTTTCCGCTATTTTTACCTAAAACTATTTTTAATGGGTCAATGTTTGACGACTACATTTTTACTCGGCGCTACTTTGCACGGTGCCATTTTTACCCGCCGAAATTGTTGATGGTGCTAATTTCGACGACATTTTTACTCGACGCTGTTTTTACCTGACGCTATTTATACCTGGCGCAATTTTTGATGGTACTATTTTCGACGGCGACATTTTCACTCGACATTGTTTTTACCTGGATCCATTCTTATCCCGCGCTATTTTTGAAAGCACTATTTTCGACGCTTTTTGTACCTGAAGCTATTTGTAACGGGTCAATGTTTGCGACTGCATTTTTACTCGGCACTATTTTGCACGGTGCCATTTGTACCCTCCGAAATTATTGATGGTACTATTTTCGAAGACATTTTTACTCGACCCTGTTTTTACCTGACGCTATTTATACCCGGCGCAATTTTTGATGGTACTGTTTTCGACGGCGACCTTTTTACTAGACACTGTTTTTACCTGGCTCCATTCTTATCTGGCGCTATTTTTGAAAGCACTATTTTCGACGCTGTTTGTACCTGAAGCTATTTGTAATGGGTCTATGTTTGACGACTACATTTTTACTCGGCACTATTTTGCACGGTTCCATTTGTACCCTCCGAAATTATTGATGGTACTATTTTCGAAGACATTTTTACTCGACGCTGTTTTTACCTGACGCTATTTATACCCGGCGCAATGTTTGATGGTACTATTTTAGACGGCGAGATTTTTACTCGACGCTGTATTTGCCTGACGATATTCATATCCGGTGCTAATTTTGAAAGCTCTATTTTCGACGACAACATTCTAGTCAACGCTATTTTTCCTTTATATAATTTTTACTTGGCGGTATTTTTACCCGGCGCAATTTGTAACAGGACCATGTTTGACGACTACATTTTTACTCAGCGCTATTTCTACACGGTGCCATTTTTACCCGCCGAAATTATTGATGGTACTATTTTCGACATCGATATTTTTACTCGGCGCTGTTTTTACCTGACGATATTTTTAATGGGACAATGTTTGACGATGACAGTTTTACTAGGCGCCATTATTACCCATCACTATTTTAAAACGGCTCTCTTTTGATGGTTCTATTTTCGACAACGATATTTTTAATCGCGGCTACTATTATTCGGCACTTTTCTCGATGCCTACATTTTATATCCCACCTCTATTTTTACCTGGCACTGTTTGTGGTGGCGCTATTATCTACTTAAACTTCTACATAAAAAAGAATAAGTTTAGGCTTGCTTCGAGGATTCTCATAACTGATTATCTATTCATTAATTGGAATATAAGTATCTAGTTAGGTAATACTTAAGATTAAATACAAAGTAATTTTAATGAAAAATGCCAATGTTATTATAAGGATATAAACACTAAAATAACTTTAAGGTATTAATTCGCTTTACAAATTTCGTCAAGCTACAAAATGATATCCCAGGCAGACGGACTAGAGGAACAAGTATTATTCTCACCCAGTTAATATTATCTGAAGCAAATACATTTGGACGGTCAGAACAAGATTGCTTAGTATTAGACGTAAATCTGGAGTACAGAAGAAGCATTTCTCTCTTTCTCTCTCTCTCTCTCTCTCTGTCTCTCCCTCTCTCTGGACATAGGTCTTCCTTAGTTTTTACGATGCGTTCCTGATTGTTGGTATTGTGTCCAGTTTCTCGTAGCTACTTCTTTTACCTCATCTATCCATCTTTTCTGTAGCTGTCCAATTCTTCTTTTTGTAAAGCGAGGTTTCAACTTTTTTGGTCAGTCACTTCTAAGTTTGCCGTTTCGTCGCTTATCTAATTCCATTTATTCGTTTTGCGATATCCGCGACCTTAGTATTCGACGAATTTCCTCATTTCTAATACTGTTCTGTAAACGAATTCCAATCATGCTCCTTCCTCAAGGAGTTGGCCACTAGATACGGTCTCTGAGATGATGAACGCCACAAAATAACTCAAAGTACTGTTTAGAGAAAAAAAGTTAATTTTCCATGACATAGAGCAAAACTGGTTAAATAGGAAAATTGATAGAAAGGAGTGACTGGATCAATCTCTAGAACAACATCCGATATAACACTTGTGGCTAACAACATCAAACACGATATCTAAAAAAAAAACATAGAAACGGACTCAATTAAGTCATTGATTCGTGTTTGGTTCGGTTGTATTTCTAAAGGAGAGCTAGAAATACTACTAAATTCCTTACCAAAAACAGAGATAAATTTGTTATCAAGAATTAGGACTGGCTAATCATATATTAAAATTTGTTTAAATAATTATGTTTTGTAGTGGTAGAGATTAATTTACAGTGCAGAATTTTTGTAATTTTGCATAAATCTTCTACCTGCGTTTCTTTTAACAACTAATAACGCTCTATATTTTTTATGATACAGGGTGTTCTTAAAACAAAGGGCTAAATTACTATAGTGTGTTGGAGTGGCCAGTATGTCAAACAGGTTGATATAAACATATGATTAAATTGCTTTGATAAGGAGTTGCTTGAGCCGTTTAGTTAAGAGTCTTTACCTAATGTCTGGAACAGCAGTTTTTCTTGGCATTAGACGGACGCGGTGGACCTCTTCCCTGACCTTCCAAGTCATCTGAACTAACCTCGTTCGATTTTCATTGTTTGAACCATGTGAGAAATATTGTATATGTATAAATGATCGAAATTGAGCTGGAGCTCTGACGGTGCATTGACGATACATTTACATGTATCCGAAACACTTCAAAAGTCCAACGAACAGAAGCCTCTATTGTAGTTTGTTAGTGTTTCCCTTATAACTTCTGAATAAAGCGTTTTCAGACATATGTGGTTAGAACGTTTTTCAGATACCTGGTCCACGCAACACGCTGTAGATTTGGCAACATGTTTTAAGAACATCCTGTGGTAGAACATTTAATATATTTAAACATATCTAATATGTTGAACATGATGAAAGCTAAGGGAAGCTATCAATTATTCTAAAAACCACCTCGATGTTTAAATTTTTGTTCCCTAAAATTTCCCCAATAGTCGTTTCAAAACACAACTTGAAATGACCTGTCTAAAACAGCGCAGCTTCATTGAACTACAAAATTAATACCATCTGTCCTCTTTGATTGTCCTATTCCAGGAGAAATTTACTAGTTCGCTACATCACATACTCCATGCATACGAACTCCATGATTCCGGAAAATTACCTAATACTATTAGGCTCTTCAGAATAACAGGGTTTCCAGGTTAACGAACCTGCTACTTCATGAATTTAATCAAGTCTAATTACACCTCAGCGCATGAAACGTAATATCAGCATGGTAATGTACCGCCCATGTGTAATCTAATGTGTGGTTTCTTAAAATGCGTATCAAACTCAAACATCCTGATGAATCAATTTCCCTTGAAGTTCACGTTACAGTTTGTACGAAACGAGGAGTTTGGCGCTTCTGTTTCGCAATGGTAAAAGCAAAGTCGGGTATAACTTTTTGTTTCGTTTAAACTGAGCGCAGCCACTGTAGATCAAAATACCAGGAATTGATTTCACAGGATTAAGTGATTCAAATCTAAAAATGAGAGCTTATACTTCTGCTCCCCTTTCAACTGCCCACAAACGAGCAAAAACCTAAAAATTTACATGTTATTTCGTTTGACTTCTCGTATAAGTGAATAATCACTTCGAAATGCAAAACAGCTATTTGCGTCATTCATCAATTTTAGGCAAACAGAATTCACAGAGCCTGGACTCGTAAAGATAGACGTTGCAAGAGATAAACAGACAGCTTTCGTATTGTTTACATGTTAGGAGTTATCTGGTTTATCTATTTCGCCGGATTGTAGCTCATATTGAAGGGAATTGTATGCAAAATGATACCCACGAGGGTAAACCTGATATGGGTACAATCAGTGTTTGCAATAATTTGATGTCGTTGCATAGGCATATGGCGTGTATGAGATTGAAAATTATTATTCGGAAATGTAGATTAGGTTACTGAAAGCAAATAAAAATAAAAAAGGGGTAATGAAATTGTCAAGGTCAGTGATAGATTGACCTAGAAAAAAGAAATTCAATCGCAACTCTTACAAATCGAAATAAAGTAATTAAATTAGCAAATCAATAAATTTATTAGTTATATTTACATAAGAAAACTTCTCACTACTTAAAATTCAAATTCTTCCGAAACTATGAGTATACAGGATGGTTGCTTTGATGTTCTACATTCTAAATATTGCCTCTAGAAAGGAATCATTAAAATATGTTTTTTTCTTTTTTTTTAATGGTTTCTGTGATCTCTCTGACCTATTCAGCCATGATAATTGTCTGTAGAAAAAGAAATAGCAGCAAAATTAAAAATATACCGTGTGTTTTGTTTCAATAAGTTGTAAGGTTCATTTTTATCTTTCACTTAAGATAAAACACTGTGACACTATTCATTACAAACAGTGGCGTTCTTTAATGTTCCTGTAACTCCACTTGTATTTGTTTTTCCAATAGTTTTAAGATTACTAGGAATAAATAATAATTGGGCTGCAGTAGCTTTATTCTTGAAGCATAAATAAAAATAAAAGTGCTTTGGTGTAGAGAATTTCCTCAGATTTTGATTTGTACAAAAATACGAAGGCTGTTCCATTAAATCTACATTTGTACATTCGCTGTTTATGGTGTTTTACTTACAATTAACACCACTGAATTATTCGTTAGAGCACGAAAAACAGTGTAAGATAAGATATAAATAGTTTTGAATTGATCCATTTAGAAGGAAATACTTAGTTTAGAATGTAAAATCAAACACCCTGTACACATTTTGAGACCAATTACACTGGTAA
Source organism: Limonius californicus (assembly GCA_014611495.1). Classification (NCBI taxonomy): domain Eukaryota; kingdom Metazoa; phylum Arthropoda; class Insecta; order Coleoptera; family Elateridae; genus Limonius; species Limonius californicus. The sequence goes on from JABXWE010032995.1 coordinate 14,617, forward strand.
ACAAAAATCAACTTTTTTGTGGCATGGATAAAACATAACGTATGTCATGTAAAATTTCACCAGAAAGCAGAAAATGACCTCGGATTTGCTCTATCACTCACACTTTATTTGCTACGAAGTGTTGTGCGTTATACGGAAATATATCAATATCGGTATGTTTCTAATGTTGCACTTACTTCAAAATGTTGTTGCGGATGTTTTACCGCGATATTTGGTCTCTGGGGCATCACGGATTAATGTCCAGCAGTAATCAGCAAACAAACTAATATTCCATTTAATTTGGTATCGCTTTTCCATGGTTGCAACGTCTTGGTGGAACCGTTCTCCATGTTCGTCCCTTGATGAGATGAGCATCCAGAAAGTGAATTTTTAAAGACATGTTACATCCCATTTCTCTGTAGGCACTAAGTAATTTAGTCATAAGATCTTTGTAATTTTGATATTTCTAAGAAAATTGGTCAAACTGTTGTAAAAGCTCTCCATGCTCCTAGTTCAACTTCATTCAGCAAGTTGTCAAATTCGCCATCTTTCTATATTTCTCGTATTTGTGGTCCCACAAATACGCCCTCTTTAATTTTTGCCTCACTACCTCTCGCAAAGTTCTGTTTCAAATACAAGAACCCTCTTCGGTTTCGATCTAGTGCTTTAACGAAATTTTCCATTAAGCCTAATTTAATATGCAGTGATGGTAGAAATACGTTTTTAGGATCAACCAGTGGTTCGTTGGTAATAGTTTTTTGACCCGGAGTTAGCGCTTGACGTAGTGGCCATTCCTTCTGTATATAGTGACGATCTCGTGCACGATTGTCCCATTCCACAGGAAACAACAGTATTTTGTATACCCCAACTGAAGTCCAAGATGAAGCGCTATCACTTTTAGGTCTCCACAGATTGACCACTCATAGTCATTATACCGGATGTGTTCTAGGAGATATCGCCTATTCTCGTATGATTCCTTCATATGACCGGCATGAGCTATAGGTACAGATGGGTATTTAAAACCGTTGTGAAGCAAAATTGCTGTTAAGCTAAGTTTTGAAGAATCTATAAATAGGGGCCAATTGCTTGGTTCATGTTTTTGTCCTAATGCGTGAAATAAGTTGTCATCATCCGTGCAGTATACCAAAGTCCCTTCTTGAGTGAAACAATATGTAAGTCCTTTTTGACGTTTTCGGAAGTGAGTTATATGTACGTCACCTTCGAGGAGATTCCATCCTTTCAATCTCGATGCTAGAAATTCTGACTGTGATTTTGCTAGTTTTAAATCTCGAACTAAATCTTTCCGTTCAACCTGTGAAATCAGATGTGGTTCTATTGAACATTCTGGTGCTTGAAATAGTGGTTCATTGGCGATTTCCTGTGCGAATTGCATATTATCAGTTGGACCACCGGTGCTTTCAGGTTCTTCTTCGTCCAAACTCCAAGATTCTGGTGGACAGAAAGATCTTCATTATGTTCGCCGGGCCGTAAAGCTGGTGGTAAATTGGGATAATAACACATATAGTAGTTGACATCACTTCCGGTTACATCAGAAGTGATACGAACTCACTGCAATATTCATACCCATATTAAACACCTAAACATTGCTTCCAAAATCTAGCAGTGTAAACCCAAAACTAAAAAACATTATGTGATTGTTCATATTTTTCAAACCAACTTGTGTAAAGGTTATTATTTAAAGTCTATAATTCAAGATAGTTTCCTAATTGGGGTACTACATTTTTCAACACTGCTATGATCTCTCTCTCTCTCTCTCTTTCTCTCTTTCTCTCTCTCTCTTGACTTTGACAATATTTGCCTTATTTATTGTGTATTATGTATATAGCAGCTTATAATTTAACACTGCACATTATTGTCTCACAGAAAGATGACCTTATATAAAGGGTGTAATTAAACTGCTTGCCCGAACTTTAGAAGCAAGTTCTCCATATCAAAACAAGAAAAATAGTTCATTTGAGCATGGGTCTGAAAATACCTCGTTATGTAGTTACAACCTTCTAAAGTGATACTTCTGCGATCCCTTCTTTACATATACCTACAGTATCAATGATCAATGTTTTGGAAATTTTTTGTGCTTACGTTACTCATCAAAGTTGAAGATTCAAGCTTAGTTTCGTTTTAATAAGTACATCAGAGGCGTCTCAAGTGGCTCAGGTACTGGTTTCTACAATATCTTTTACATTATTTTGTTTTTCTAATTTTTGACAAAATCGTTTTCTTCGGTATGCAAAAATACCCAAAAAAAGTATTCTTGTTAAAGCCGATAAACCCAACACATCGTAACCGCAGTAGTTTTATACCTAAAGATTGCAACAGAAACATTCGATTTCAATTGGGATGCGCTGCATAACTAGCTACAACTTTGAAAACTCGCCGTTTAAAATAATATGATACCGAAAAGATGTCTAAATTTGGTTCTAGGTCCTTTGCTCGCCACCACTTGCTCGCCTCCTATTGCTCGTTGCCGATTGCTCGCTGAAAAATATGCTCCAGGACAGTAGTTACTCGACAGCCAACTTGCTCATAGTACTAAGTATAACTGCACCGCTGCAGAAAAAGTAGTTTATATTTTGTTAGACACTGTCGTTTGTAAATAATTTAGCTAATCTTCTTATTCATAATTAAAACCATAGTTTTATTTTCAGATACTGTACGTACAGCGAGAGAATTATTATTTTCAATAGATTTTGATACTTTAAGGAGATATTCGTTTATAGAAACTGTCTGAGTGGATAACTGATTATTAAAATGTTTTGAGAAGTTAAAATGTTGTTTCTATATGAATAAACCAATTTTAACGATGTTTTGAGAAGTTATTAATTGGAATAATTTAAAAACATATACAACTTAAAAATCAGATACACTTGTAGTCAATTTTATTAGGAACAAAAAAATTTACACTTTACGAATTCAAATACAAGGACAGGCTACAGCATATACCTTTTTTTTTCCTCATTCATTCACACTACCGCCCCCCCCCCCGCTTTCGCATTACTTCAGGGGGTGCGGGCGTCCCTTATACACTAACCATTCATGCAGCATGCACCCTAAACTTAACTAACCGAAATGCGGTCGCCCCAGCTGAGATTCGAAACCACAGCGGAACGAGCGCAATTCAGTGTGACCTCGAGTGGCAACGCGTTGCTGCGCTAAACCACCGAGGTCCCTAACAGCATATACCTACTAAATATCTACAGATAATATTTTCTTTTAAGAATAAATTGCTTGTCCGGCAAATAAATAATTGTCCAGCATATGACCGAGAAAACTGTGGCGAGCAAATAGGCGAGCAAATCGGCGAACAACTCTATCTTCGTTAGTTCAATTTTGGTTGGTGATCGTATCTTCCATGTTATTTGAAATAGTAATTTTCTTGTTTGACGAGTGTAGCGAAAATTCGCCCATAATTTTCGTGTAATGATTTACTACAACTTTTAAAAAGTGCCTACGAGTTTGTAGATATTGTGAAAACACTGTTTGACGATCAGACACTCATTAGCAACCATTTACAGGGGGTAGAAAGAATTAGAATGTGTTGAACAGCAGAAAGTTACCCCTGTTATCGAAGAAAGCATTGGTAATAGCCTTTTTGTCCCACTACTTGGCATCGGCTTCTTGTCTGCCACGTGCTTCTCCTCAGCACTAAATTAGTAAACCGGAGAACTTATAGTTTAACGTTGAATCTGAGCGACAGAAATTACAAAGAAACAATAAGATCCACGGTTGTCAACCGAATTGGGGAATTCTGTACGGTGGGTTGCAGTACAAGATTTTCATACGCTGCTTAGTAACGCTGGGGAATCGAACTCAAGCCATAATCGACGTTTCTTCGAGAACGCGAGCGCTCTGACAACTGAGCTACCAGCACACAAGAAAGCATGGTTGTTATAAAATATATCGTAGAAAAGAATAACAGAGTTTCCTACACCATGATAGATACTGAACCTGGGCGTGGATCCTTCATGGTGAAAAAGATATAATCCATGACCACCTGCGTGTAAAAAAGTTATAACTTGTTGTGTTGAGAGTCGCGTATATATCCATGAAGATCCATTCCAGAGTACAGGTCACATTAATGCTATTAAGCTTACAGTTCACATCAAACTTGTCTGCTGGAAGTATTTAATAAAGTTACAAACAATTATGGAATTATCGATCACGATCACGGTAACCCACCGTCTCACACTTAAGCGTTAACTCTTCTATATTTGATCGAAGACAAAATTAAGGTAATTGGACACCCTTAAAATCTAAAAATGTTCGCTATTACGCGATACCTATATACGTATGAGAAAATAAAAATTGTATGTGCTTAACTTATAAAACGGAAATTATCAAAACACATTTACAGTATACACACAATATATTATTTTATTAATTTCAATCATTTGAGCAAGTTTGCTCATTTTTCTGCGCTTTCTTCTAAAACATTAATCATTTTTACATTGCACAATTCCGTTTTGTTTGCACAACGCAAAGCTGCTTTAAACCAGCTACATTATTCGTTTAAAAAATTTAAACCTCGAGTAACTTCCTTTTATTGATTCCTAACTTCTCTATTTTTAGAGCTATTATTTACTTTCTTGGCTTAAAATAGCTCTAATACGAAAATTGTAGACAGATTGTCATTCCGATATCAGCAATCACCTTATTAAACCCTTTTACGACCACAATAACCCCATCACACTTAAATCGCGAAAATCGCGTGTCGATGTCGCGATAGAAAATTTAGTGTAAACACAACTTTTATTACGTTTTCATGACGAAACGACCTTGACCGATCCACATTAAATTTATAATCCCGCCGGTCGGCAAAACGCGCACGTAAAGCTTTATGAGAATCTTATTAGCTCGTAGCCGCCTACGTACCTCAGTTGAATTAATGCTAGGTGAAAATGAATTCTAAAACGAATTCTATTGACATAATATTGGATAAACAAGTCTTTTTGGATTCTCGCTGTGTTGTGTGTAAACGCATTTTTAATAAAAGGAGAATTTGCTTGCATGCCGGACACTAATTTTGTTTGATGATTTCTGCCTCTAAATGTAGCTTTCAGAAAAACCGTGAGTTTTTAATTAAAATTGAGAATATTTGTTCTAACCTACCCTTAAAAGTAATTATGATAATAACTGTACAACTTGCAAGTCACAAATATTGATTATGAAAATTGTTTGTAGCGTATTACTACGCCTAGGAAAGGACTTGCCACACTACATGGATAATTAATTCCGAACCAAAGCATTGCTATATTTTCACACTTATAACACAACCATAATTTTGAAAGTTTACAATCAATACAAGAAGAGATATTCAAAATCTTTTTCTCTCGGGGAAGCCCGATATCTTTCCTTATTATGCATGTGGTGTGCGTGTTCAATATTACATACAAACAGGAGGAACCTGCTGTTTAATAGGTACTCCGAACAGCAGGAAGTGCATGCACTTCATTTCTAAAAAAGTACTCCTGGCGGAAATGCCTTGCCCGAGTAAAAATTCATTGATCTTTGAGCTAAAATAAGAAATTTCTACACGGAAACAGCTTGACCTTTAGCCAACAGTTATGAAAGTTAAGCTTCTAAAATTACTATTTTGTACACCTTGTTAGCTAAAAATTATTATAAACATCACAATTTCTACTTGTTATTAAAAATTTGGTTACCAACTGACACAATCTTGAAGGTACTTAATAGTCTTTAAGCAATGAAAACTTATCCTGGAACCGACATTTACTCAGGCCGTCCTCCAGCATTAAGACTAACTTATAGATGACATGAATACCAAAAAGAAAAGAAATGTAGTAGAGAAATATAAACAGAAAGTGTAAATAGAATGGTACGATTATTATAAATATTTGAACAAGAAAATAAACTCAAATGGACACTCGACCGACGAAATAGTACAATGGACAATGAAAGAAGAATACACAATTCTATCCTAAAGTATAGGTATTAAAGCATAAACAACTAAAATGTTGGCGATGACAAGAATGGGCTTTTGGGTGCTAAAAAATAGAAAAAGGATCACTAGCAGTCGAATAATAGAATTGATAATAGTGACACATAGTATACCAGATGACATTAGGATAAAAACAGCTGATGGTACAAACACGTACAACAGCGGGAAAAGCGACCAAATGGAGGAGCGAGAAGAAGTTGGACAGAGAAATTCCGTGGAGAACAGAAAGAGATATGGAAGACATTCAGTGCATGGATAGAAATCAATATTAATTGGATATCGGTAGACGTAGACGATCATTATGCAAGGTCTGTCAAAAGAAAGGGGAAATATTTTGGGCAACGATATTACAGGTTGTTGTCAAAAAAAAATTATATAAACATGGTTATTATTTTCAATAGTTTTGGAATGAAGGGGCTACTAAAATAGGCGTCTCCTATTGTCCCCGTAGCTTCGTTAATAGGCGACATTTCCACTTGCGATTTTTGTTAACTAGTGGACAACATACCTAAGATTGAAATAAAACAAAAAAAATATCATAAATCTCGTAAGATTTCTTGGCAAAAAATTGCCAAATGATGTAACAAAATCCGATAAAATCAATCTACTTTTATGGCACACGTGAAATTAATTTAGTGAAATTTTTCACCTTATTACAAACTGTCATCCTTTATGAAAGTAATGTATACAACCCCAATCTCAAACTTTATCACAATCAGAACCTTGCCAACACTGATACTTTATTGTATATTATACATATTGCCTTTCACATTGGTTGCAGTTCGTGTTCAGGTAGGCTGTCCTAAACCCCATTGCGGACAGAGAAACGAATATAATGGTTTGTGCATGTAGAAAGTTACATTTAATGTTTGGTCGCCCGGTCGCTTTACGATCCCCTTAAAACTGTTAAAATGTTTGCGGAAGTACAATAATAATAATAAATGCTCTCAACAAAATGTTTAAATATTGAACAGCGAACTTCATTGCGTGTCGTTGCTCAGAGTGCACGGTGCCGTTCGCTTATACGAGTAGCAACACGCAATATGAATTGTCAGGACTTCTGGAGGATATTCCTTTGGGACACGGAAGAAAATGTACACATCTCGTAGAAAAACAGTTTTACCTTGCTGTGATGTAACCAACAAAAGCAGTTTATTATTAAAATACAGTTGTATGTAACTATTTTTAATTAACGTTTGATAGATATAATGAAGAAAAATTGGACCAGGCAAGCAAAAAGAACGAAATTAATATATGCGCAGAATGCTACAAAACATAACAAATCAAACAGTTTAATGAGGAGTGTTGCCGCCACGAACTCGTATCACTTCTATTATTCGACGAGACAAGCTTTGCATAAAGTGCTTGTTGGTCAATTCATGCCTATTTTTCTGCTAGCAAGCTGTGGAATATTATGATCAAACGATGTTTCAGACGTGTTCCATAGGGTGCAGATGGAGCGGGTCAGTCCAACGTGACGATTCCCTCGCTCTAATTGTCACGTGCGGCCTCGCGTTTTCTTTCATTAATATGAAACGATTGCTGATACCTTGACCATAGGTGATAACATGATCTGCAAGACAGTCCGCTATATTGCAATCAATATTAACTGTACTATTTGCCATGACTACTACGTGATCATTCAAGGATATGCCCGCCCAAACCATCAATGGTCGTTCGCCAAATGGTATCTTGAGCGATATAACACACTTAGCATACCTTTCTCCTTGTCTACGCCACACACATTTACATCCATCTGATGAAAGTACAGTAAAGCGGCTAGAAGAAGACAGTGCTCCAATCGTTCAGTGCCAAGTTGAGATGATCACAAGCACAACGCAATCTTGCTGCTTTATGAGCAAGGATACATAAAGGGTCAATAGTAGGTCTTCCGGAGTTCAAACCACGTTCTATAAATCTTCTGGCAACTGTACCGCCACTCTTCTACTTCAGTTAACCGACCAGCAATAGTTCTTGCAGTTAGACCTAGAAGACAATGAAATTATCATCCCCTTTGCTAATGACACGATTTCGACCAGATTCAGCTCTTCATGTATACAGGAATATTTCAAAGATGAATTCCAGAACTTATTTAGAGTTGAAAAGTCCATATCAGCATATGTCCTAAACGTAACCGTTAACGAATTATTGTTTATTTCATAATTTATATGGCTAAAATTTTAGTCAAAGGATTTTATTAAATAAATCTTTTTTTAATACATTTTTATTATTTTATTTATAAAAAATGTTCAAAATGTGTTCAGTGCACAAAGCGCCACGTAGCAGAAGAGATCGCTGCGTTCTTAATAACCCAGCAACCGGGTTATTCCTAATAATATTGGCAACCTGCTGTATTCTTTGGCGTAATTTGCAGTTGCATAAAGAATCTGTTTCGTGTGACCCCAAAGACAAAAATCTGATGGCGTCAGGTCCGGCGAACGCGGTGGTCATACTACGGGTCCTCCTACTCCAATCCATCTACCCGGAAAATGTGCGTTAAGCCAAGCTCTAACACGAAGACATTGATGTGCTGGTGCTACATTGTGTTAATAACACATTGCACGTCAAATATTTCATAGCACATCTTCCAGTAATAAGGGTAAAGAATTTTCTAGAAAATATTCGCAATTCGCACCATTCAAACGGTGTGGCAGTTCAAATGGTATAATCAGACGATCATTAAGAATACCAGCTATCATACTAACCCCAAATCTATGTTGACAATGCGAGCGTCTTCTTAAATGAAGATTTTCTGAAGCCCATTCATGAAAATTATGATAATTATTGATACCATCTCCTGTGAAAGAAGTATCATCGGTCCACAAAATTAGCGGTAGGTTTTGATTACTTTGTATCCAATTACAAACTTTTAAACGAGCTTCAAAATCATTACCTAGAGCTTGAACTCTTTGACGATGATATGGATGTAAGCGAGCACTTCTTATTATTCTCCAAACCTTTACATACTCCAGTACCTAATGCATTTCTTCGCACACTTAAACTCGGATTTTTTTGTAATAAATCAAGAGCTTGTTGATCATCGTTTATGGGCCGACTGAATGTTTTGCATTGAAAGTGCCATGTTCCCTCAGCTGACAATGTGAATTAAAGAAAATTGCACGCATAGGCAGTCTTCTATTGGGATATATCCTACGATATATTCTTGTTGTGCGCTAACGCATTTCCATCACACAGACCGTAAAAATAATCAAAATCTGCATATTCTTCATTTGAAAATAATATTGGCATTGTTACATTCTAGATATATGTTTATATGAACTTTTCGGCTCGAAATACGTTGTGGAATTCATCTTTGAAATATTGCCGGTACGTTTTGGGACACCCTGCATAGTCCATTCTGGTTGTATGAAATTGTATCTTCAGAGACCCTACAAGCCACATTTAATGTCTGGCTACATAACGAATATTTTTACGGGATGTAACATGCGGTACTATGTTGATAAGCTGCTTAGCCATATTTAATATTAGTATTGGATAGAAATTAAACTCAGCCGTTAATATAAAGATTCTTACAATAGCAACTATATGATTTCCAATATTATTTCGAACACTGTAGTAGCAGCCTGACGAAGTTCCGCTACATATTGCTCTTGCTGCAATAGCTCAATACCTAAACCACGATGGGCGATGAACTGACCGTGGTGGTCTAATTCATTGGCCGCCACAGTCTAAGGATTTCACTCCCTTAGATTATTGTTCAGGAGGATGGTTAAATATGGAAGTTCACCAAACAAAACCGAATACGCGAGAAGAATTGATCGGTCTATTTTAGATGATGCTACTAGTATAAGACAATCGTACGCTGCAATCTTAGAACACAAGTTGTAAAGTGTATTGATGTTCATACATGAATATTTAAGTATTTTATGCGAACGTAGAACAGGTGTCATTCTTTATTATTATTGTATTTCCATAAAATTTAAAAAGGTGTACTCCCTAAACTTTTGAGGATAATAGCCAGGTTTATAAACTATTTTTTTCAACGACCTATAATATCTTCTCCCACAAAAGTCTCTCTTTTCTCTAACTTAGCCTCTACATAAATAAGACATGAAAACGTTATAAATTAAGGAACATAGTACATGCAATGTCGTTTCTAGAGCAAAAACCAAATACGAACAATGTATTATTTAGACCAGGAGGTAAATTCATAAAATAATGTGTACTAACAAGAGGGAACAATAGGTGACCTTAAGATTATTCATTTAACGATGATAAGCAAAAAAGATTAAAATAAAAGCACCGTTAAATATAAAAAAAAATAAGGAAATCTAAATGGAAATAAAAATAGCAGAAGAAGAACGG
>JABXWE010032996.1:0-11470 GCA_014611495.1 Limonius californicus
TCAGTTGAGGTCACAGTGAAATGCCGCCGATCGATTCCTTTGTGAATTCCTCAACCGTTTAAAACAGTTACACACTAGTTATTGCTACAATAAGCACCACGATTATTAAAAGACAACCTAGACCAGCACTATACAACAGTCAAATAGACTGGGAAGCATACAGAAGTCTTCTGCAAAAAAATTTACAAATCAGTAATAGTCTACATACCCCCCCATGAAATTGAGGAGGCCGCACACCATTTTATTACAACGATGCAATATGCAGCTTGGCACTCAACACCTAAGGTTACAAAAGCGGTAAGTGAAGATGGAAATATTCCCAATGCAATACTTGAGCTCATACGGCAGAAGAGGAGGGCAAGATCGAAATGGCACAGGATGCGCAATCCTGCTGATAAAACGATCTGTAATAGACTAGCCAACACCATACAGAACAAACTAAAATTGTTAAAGCAAGAAACTTTTGAACATTACTTAACTTCACTGTCCCGTGCAGACAACAGTATCTGGGAAATTTCGAAAGCTAATAAAAGACCATATGTTGTGAATCCACCATTAAGAAAACCAAATAATGAATAGGTCAGAACAGGCCAAAAAAAGGCTGATCTGTTCGCCCAGCACTTTGCTGAAGTCTTCACTCCTTATTCCGATGTGCCCGATGATGAGATACAAGCCTTTCTCCAGGCGCTGCTACAAATGTCACTACCAGTCAAAAGCTTCACCTATACTGAAGTGCTTGAAGAAATTCGGCATCTAAACAATAAGAAGGCCCCTGGATATGACTTAGTCACGGCTAAGGTGCTTACTGAATTGCCCAATAGAAGCATACTGTTTCTACGAAATCTGTTCAATTCTATCTTACATCTTCAATACTGGTCATTATCGCTAAAATTTGCACAAATCATTTTAATATTAAAACCTGGCAAACCTGCGGAAGATGTTGCATCTTACAGGCCAATAAGTTTATTTTCCCTATTGTCTAAACTTCTAGAAAAGCTTATAATCAAGAGATTATATGATAACGACATATTGGCAAATTATATACCAGATCACCATTTTGGATTCAGGAGGTACCATTCTACGGTACAACAATGCCATAGGGTTGTAAACATTATCAACGCGGCTTTTGATTCCAAATCCTATTGTCCTGCAGTATTTATAGATATCAAGCAAGCGTTTGATAAAGTATGGCATGATGGCCTCTTACACAAGATCAAGAATCTTATGCCAAGTGAGTACTATCTTCTATTTAGATCGTACTTGTCAGATCGACACTTCCAAGTAAAATATGGCCAACAGTATTCTGACCTCCGACCGATCAACTCTGGAGTACCTCAAGGAAGTGTCCTTGGTCCTCTGTTATATATATTGTATACTGCAGATGTTTCTACAACAACAGATACATACATAGGCACCTTTGCTGATGACACAGTTCTTCTCTCTAGTCATACCAATCCTCATACCGCATCCTTAAAATTACAAAACCATTTATCTACCCTACAGACCTGGCTAAACAAATGGCGAATAAAAGTAAACGAAACAAAAAGTATTCACGTTAACTTTACTCTAAATCGCACCGAATGCCCATCAGTGTACCTGAACAATATACCTATACCTCAAGCAAATGAAGCCCACTATCTAGGTCTCATTTGGACAGGCGACTCACATGGAAGCCTCATATACTGAAAAAAAAGAAAAGAAATTGACCTGCGAATTAAAAAAATGTACTGATCGCTAGGCAGAAAGTCCTGCCTCTCCCTGGAAAACAAAATCCTGCTCTATAAAGCAATAATAAAGCCCATATGGACTTATGGCATTGAGCTTTGGGGCTGCTCCTGCAAGTCCAATGTTAACATCATCCAACGCGTGCAGTCTAAGACCCTAAGAATGCCTGTAAATGCTCCGTGGTATGTCAGCAACGTGACACTGCATACTGACCTAGATATTACAACAGTAGAAGAAGAGCGAACAAAAAGAAGTACCAAACACTTTCTGCGACTACAAGTCCACCCAAACATTCTTCCATCCAACCTACATCAGGATCCCCCACCAAGAAGATTAAAAATGAAGAAATGGCCCAGCGACCTAAAAGGAGACTAGCTCTTCTGTAACGGGATAACATCGATGGATGAATTTCCCCCTCACGCCAATAATGTCATCACATTAACTCATAGAACATTTATTGTAATTGGTTCTGATTGTTAAATTGCCATTAAAGTAATTAAAAAAAATAGTTGCATATTTGTTGTACTGGTTTAAAAATAACTCAGATTCCTGTCTACCAGTAAATGTACAATGCGCAATAGACACATTACCACTTACAATCACCTACCAAATAAATTAAATAAAGTTTATTGTTAAAGAGAAAATTCTTTCTAACATTCATTTAACAAGTGAATTTCATTTAAATAAGACATCTTTTCTTTGGTACTGTGAATTATTCGATTTCCCTAATTAAGTCTTGCTTCTCGATTTCTCTAAGTGTGGATAATATATAGATAATAAAAGAGTTGATTACCAAATTTAGTATTATACTAATAAAATGGTTTAAGCATTATCGTATTATCTTAATTGTTAAATGAAACACCCTGAATTTATGAAGCATATAAGATTGTAAGACACCTCCCCTTTTAAAACTAAAGTTAATAATAAGAGATACAGTTGTAGTTGAACTAATGAATGTAGTCGATGGTAGAGATTTTTCAAATTCAAATGATTCGCTTAATATTACCTAATTTTAGGCTCACAGTTGTATTACAATTTTTTAAAGACAGTATCATGCAATCGTATTAGCCGACAATACATGGGTTTCATTGTATAAGAATTAATGGAATATCTGTTCGGTTTAAACCAGAAATCAGGCATCTTGTTTTATATACCCCAATTCCTGGATTTAAAAATGCATGACTTTTCCTTATACATTTTTTGTACACCGAAAATTAATAATACGCGAGATATTTCGATTTGAAAAATAATTTCCAATGGATTCACAAGTCACTTCAACTGTAAATATTTTGCATACAGTTATTTATATTATAGTTTTTATCCAGAATATTCAAAATAATATGACCATTACATGTTATTTCTATGGATAATAATAACAATTTTGTTTGTTAACGAACCCGTTCAAATAAAAGTGCGCCTCATCGATGAAGATGATTTTTTTTTCGAAAAATCGGTATTCACTTCATTTTGCTCTATCCACCCATTGAAGGAATCGACGGCGCGGCGCTGTGCGTGGTATGTTAGTTTGAGCTACTGGGTCAGCTGAACCTTGTAGAGATGAAGATGGAGCTCCTTCGTGAGAATTCGCTACGTGGTGCTTCTCGAAATTTGAAGTTGTTGTGAACGATGCCGAATTGATGTTCCCGGGTTTTCGGCGACACTCTCGTTTACAGCAGCGATGTTTTCGAGAGACCGGCCGGTACGTCGAGACTTACTGTCCATAATCGACCCAGTTTCTTCAAATTTATTGATCACTCTTCGAATCGTTGACGCATTTGGTGCACTTTCACGACCGAAAATTCCGTGAAGTTTGCGAGCCGTTTCAGCGTAACTTTCCCCATTTTTGTAATGGGTTTTCACAATGATAACGTGTTGTTCCTTTGTGTAGCGGTCCATGATTAATAATCGGAACAATCGTAGATGACAGCTGTCAAATTTCAGAGCTGCCACTTGCACAGAAAAAAAATAGCGGAAAATTTAAATCGGGCACTCTTATTGGGACACCCTTTATTTAACCATTTTTCCAACCAAACCGGTTCTTGTGATGACAATGTCCAACTATTCCGCCAGATTTTCAGTGGTCGCCCTGGTGGTCTGGAAGCTTGTCAAGTTTTTATCATACAAATCTTACCTATTCTGTTATCATCCATGCGCTGTAGGTGTTTCCTCCACATTCTTCTTGTTTCCCTTCCACCAACAATATCGTCCACATTATATATTGCTCCGATTATGTTATTTCATTTTCTGCCTATTAAGGTATTTCCCGTTATAGGGACCTTGTTTCAGTTGCATATGTCATTATTGGTTTTAAGCAGGTTTTGTAAATTTTTAACTTGCTATCAACGTTCATTCGTTTGTTTCGCCAAATTATACGTTTCGTGGTGCCGGACATGATTGCTGCTTTGGTGGTATGTTGAAAAACCTCTGCGTATTGGTCACTATAGCTGGAGACTTCTATGTCTAGATAATTGAACTGCATCATCTGCTCTATGGATTTGTTGTTGATTGGCAATTTACACTGCATTTGTTTTTCGATATGGCGAAACATTTCATTTTTTTACGTTGATTATCATGTTGTACTTTTCTGCACTTGTCTTGAATCGATGTACAGTCTCTGTTAGTTGCTTTCGCTTTTTGATATGAGCACATCATCCGCTTTGCTTATTATCATATTCATCGTGCCCCATATAGACTGGGCATATCCCATATAGAAGCTTTTCGCCTTGTTTATTATCTTATCCATTACTAAACAGAATAATAAAGAGCTTAGGCTATATCCTTGGCGTATACCTATTGCTACTGGTAAGTTATTTGTTAAATATTACTTTTGTGCTATTAACGGTGCTATGTTCATATACCATACGTGTTGGTACTTGTGCTTCGTTCAGTAAAGTTGAGATATCTAATAATCTTACTATGTGGAAGGCTTTAGTCATATCAATAAAACAGACGTAAGCAGCTTTTCGAAATTCAAGCACCCTTTCTGTAATTTGTCGAACTATAAATATCGCATCTGTGGTGGATCTGTTTTGCTGAAAGCCCTTTCTTTAATTATTATCATGCTTGTCTGTTTCTGATTTCATTTTACTAGTAAACAGTCTCATCACTGATACCAGTAGCTTCATACCTCTATAGGTCGACGAGTCTTTCTTATTAGAATTAATTGTCAAGTGATTGTATTCCAGGTCTGTATAGCAAACTGTCACTGAAGTACTTGAATATTACTTTCTGTCAAATTTGTCATACTCAGAATTACTGCAAGATATTTTGGTTTTTAGAATTTTTACAAATAGGAGAACGTAAAAATTCAAACACTTTATTTACATCTTGGTGTTGCTTGCATGTGGTAATCAGTATAAATGGAATTTTTCCTGTTCATATTTATGCTGTTACTATCACATATTTTAATATATGCTGCTATCATGACTAATTCCACCGTGTAAATACCGTACGTACGTCATATTTGAGTCAACACTTCATGAAGAACTGCAGCTGTATATAATTAATACCCGAACTCGTTAGTTGCGAAACTAATGGTTAAATCATTTTAGTTAACAACGTAATAACCGAAGTATAAAATTAGCCGCATTCAAACTATTCAGATGTGCTTAACAACCAAATATTCGAACATTTAACAGTAACAAAACTATTAGGCTTAATTCTCCAACAGAAATTGCAAGTGAAATTAGTACAATCGATGGATACAAAACGCGCAAGCATGAATACATATGCGTGCAGTTACCTACTTATCAGCAACAAAATTTAGAAAACAGCATTGGATGTTTGCCAAACAGACCTGTATTACGATTTACATGATTTTATAGAAGCAGAACGTTTTCATACGCTTCAACGAGCGCAGATGAAGATAAATAAAATACGGAGCGATATAAAGCATAACCAAGGCCTCTAGGACAGGGTGAAAAGAAAACAGCGAGTCTCAGCGTCTCCACACGGTCTACGTGCCAGATAGCACGTGTATAAAACAACTGGCTAACGTGTAGGTATATAAATAAGTGGCGTTGATGGTGTCAGAAGTGCGGAGTTAGCGAAGCAGGTCCTAGTTATTCAAAAGTTACGTACGCCACGTTATAAAATGGCGCTACGAGCGCATTTCTTATTCAAAACACACGCCGAAGGTTAATACTACATATTTATGAGGAATGTAGAAAAACGATACAAGACAAAATCTGACATCACTTATCCGAAATCGAACCGCGGGGGCAAATTCTCCATCGATCTACAGGGAATAAAATCTTGTAAATGTGGACAAGACTGTAGGCTGCGATCGATGATACAAGGGGGGGATAGCGCCGCGACGCACGCCAGGACGTCGCAGACGCTGTGCACCGGTACATAAAAACGACGGGGGTGTTAATATAACAAAGGTTAGTTTAAACTAACAGTTTACTACGCGAAGAGGTTTATTGTCAGTTAACCTAACAAATGAAAGAAACTATTCAATGTTTTGATGTGCCAAAAGGGACACATTATTAAGTTACCAAGAACGAAAATAAACGTAAATTAGATTCCTAAACTAGCGGTATTTTTGATCTTTTTAACAAATAAGCGAAATGGACCTAGGACCTTAAATTATTCGTACTATGTAAGATGTTACTAGACCACTAAATACAATGTGTGATATAAATACAGCAGTATAAAAGCCTCGTTAACCGTTTGCGTTGGTTTGTTGCCTAGACCATTAGCAAATCTTTACTGCATCTAGGATGTAATAACGTACGTTTATTTTCCGGATCTACGTACGCGATTTAACTAGTGTTATGTTTCTATTAGTACAATGTTGTAAACGGATCTGCAATAGTTTTGTGGAACTCGCAAATACAGACCAAACTGAAAATTAATTAAACTTCATACAGTTGTGCAGTTTCATAAATAAGTGTCTCCAGCAGAGCAATCGATTTAAAAATATATTTTTCAGGTTTTTGGGCCAAATTCATTAACATCAGATATACACGGTGGGCCAGTCAAGTTGTCATTCGTTAACAGTTGGGTACGCAATCCAACTTTTTCTTTTTCGAACCTATTCTGCTTTACTTCAGGGGGGTGTGGGCGTCCCCTACATACTAGTCATTTATGCAACATGCACCCTAAACTTAACTAAGGTAAATACGGTCGCCTGAGCCGCATTTCACTGTGACCTCGACTGTCAGCGCTTGTTCGCACTGCCCCATCGAGGTTCCTTCCTAATTTATTTATACAGTTGCGGTCGTACTTATAGAAAAAATACACCATGTAAACTTTGCTAATGGACGTAATAAAAGCATGTTGGACTCAATGGAAGTTTTTGAGATTAGTTACCTTTTCCAAAGTGGCGTAAATTTTATCTATAAGTACGACCGTTGTTGGAATTTATCCTAGGTCAAACTATAGTGGTCCGATAAGTCAGGAATACAAACAAATTTGGCCGTATGTAACGGACGCGTGTCTAGGTACGCGGGGTAAAGAATAGTTAAGATAAGAGGAAAGGGTAAGGAATTAACGGAGAGTCACTTTATGAGCGCAATTTTTAATAAATTTGAACATCTCATCTTCCTCTTGTGTTGGCCCCAGGCGAGATCCCCTTTCCGCATTTACTGCTTGAACGAGTTTAATTATTGATTCCCGAAAATATCATTAACTTCCCAAATTGCTCAAGTATAGTGTTTCCCACTTAATAAACAATTTTATTGTAAATTCTGTATTAATAAATAATTTCTAATAAGTAACACATTTTGTTATTGATATTCTCTCTACTTTTAAAATCACGTAGCTATGAATAGTTGATTTATTGAATAATAACGAATCAGAAATTGCAAAATTCTATCTGCTCTCGATTTAGCACTATTCTTAAATGTTTATACTAGTAACAATGTCTTGCTTTTTAATATTTCTTCAGACTAAACGCCATTCATTTTATTTTCCAGTTAGCAGGTAACCCCAACGGCTCAACATTCCTTATCTATTGTACAATTTCGGTTAAAATATTTGTATTTTCTAATTTTTTCCAAAAGTTTATTGACTATTAAGCTAAATTCTAACTCCCCAGCTCATTTAGAAGTACATAAATTTATCTACGCTGACAATATCTCTTAACCCATAAATCGCACCCTCGGGTTATATTCTTTGGATTTTAGTATCTGTTTTTGGGGTATTATCTCTCAGTATTCCGTATTTCCATTGTTTAGATTGTAGAGCTAATCTAAAGCTGGGAGTTCTATGTGAAATTCTCGAATCAAAAATCGCGTAAATAAAAATATCGAATGACAAAAAACTCAAATTACCAAAATCTCGAATTTACAACTTTACAATGCTCACTTTTATGCAAAATAGAATATGTGCTTTTTGTTATTGCCTACTTATGTTGCGATTTTGTAAGGATTATGCCGTCTATTAGGCTAACTTATAAACTTCGTTTAGAATATTTTGGTCATGTATGTGAGCATGAAACACCTTACTAGAATTGTTTCTATACTCCTGATTGGTAATCAATCATACATCCGTGCAAAAGAAATAAAAACTCGACTCGACTATTTTGTATCTTTCCGGAAATTTTTGTACGCATTTTAGTATAAATTGTGGGCAATTCCTCTTAAAAAATCGAATAACAAAACGAGTATGTGTTTAGACATTCTTCATTTTTTTTTTAAAGAATCGTGGAGTTGCCAAAGGCAACTCCAAGATTCCCGTCCCTCCCAGCTTATCCCGGCTCAGCACATTTCGTGCTATTCACAGGTCTAACATGCCCCACCCTTGAAAAAACCCCATGCCCCAGACACCACAAACACCCTGGGAAAGTGCAGTGCTCAGGATTCGAACCTGAGCAACTTTGGTAGAATAACTCCGAAGCCAAGCGCTGAGGCCATTACTCTACCGCGGTCCCCTGGACATTCTTCATTACAATTTGAGATTTCTGTTTTCGAAATTTTTGTCTTTCGAGACTTTTGTTTTCAAGATTTTATCCTAGGAGATTTTTGTTTCAGGATTTTCACCGGATACTAAACCTGGATTAAAATACCCGGACAAACATATACACAAATAAATAAAATATTAAAAACATACACACATTTTCTCCCTTGTATTTATAGGAATTAGAAAGTATAAAATTCAGTACAGTATTTTTACACACAAGAAACTAAAATTCCCTACACATTCAAACTCCTAAGCGGATATCGCTTAAAAAACAAACCAGAACACTTTTTTCTAAATCAAATATACATTTCAGTCAGTAACATACAATTTATTCGAGCAGAAATAATTTTACGCCGCCCTAGTTGGAAAAGCATAACATATAAAACAACTTCCCTCAGAAATGAAGATTCCACAACCTCAGAATCAAATTTGACACGGCTATCAAATTTATTGGTGCTTTTACTGTGGGAGAGCTTATAGATCGACAGATTCCGATTCTCCATCGTCTCTCAAAGACAATGATGTTATTGGATTCTCTCAGATGATTGTGCGCCGAATAAAATGATCACATCATCGTTCTTGCTTGGTATTCGATCGCGCTAACGAAAATAATATGGGCGAAAGAAAATCAAAATTCGGTCTACGTTTATAAGGCGACCTGTCGGGGCAAATATTTGATAAACTTCATAATAAATCCGGTATCTAAATTGGCTTACAAACCGATTTAGGGAACCCTCTTCGCCTACGGACACAAGCAGATTTATTTAGGAGTTACAGGATTACTAACACAAACTAAATTACATTCAATTTAAGCCGCGTAAAATCCACTCTTGCACATATTTCGGATTAACTAAATAAACAAGAGCTTGTTCCAATCAATTCTCACATTACACCTTCACTCCACTTTAATATCCGATTACATATTTTAGTTTAATTAAATAGGGTAACCACAAGAAAATAGAGTATATAAATATTCGGTATCTCAGTCTAGTTTATCACGAAAATATATACAGTGTGAACTTTCAGGTTTCCGCGGTTATTGTCTGATGAACTCATCATTTCTTCGAGTTTAATTGCGGTTTAATAGATGGTACCTGTACGGTTAGCAAAACGTCAGCATCAATTAATTCCAAGTCGACGCGGTACAAGCCCGAAGATATTACTACCGAATAATAGTTCGTAACCAACTTCAATGGGTTTTCAGATTTTATAAATTGAAACTTCCTGTATGTTTTATATTTTTGCATCTTCTGATTTTACATCAGATGAACATATCAGGCAAAAATTCCACATTACGAAGTTATATTATCTTAAATAATTAAAAAAATATACGGTCTTTTACAGGCTGTGTCCTTAGTCCGTATTTCTTCAATACCTTCTATATACCTTTACAGTTAAAGTAAAAGTTTAAATACAAAAGTTACTACGCATAACGCAAACTATTGTAGTATATACAAGGTGCTCAGTTTAGTTTGGATAAACCGTTAGTTTTTGAAAAATGGAACCATATAATTTGTCCACCCTGTATATTTAATACGATAGCTGGTTACTATAGTGCTGTTGATATTGCTGAATAATATACACATACAAATAGAATTAATTTTAAATGTAAAAGTGAATAAGTATACATGTATAGGTACAAAACCCTTCACTCAAATTTGCAAACTTGCATACTAAATTAAATTCTCCAATATAAATTGATTTAAGATATCCTAATTTATTAATAAACTCTCAAATTATAAAACAATATACTGTTCCATTTGAAAACTCAAGAAATCGGGTATTTTGCCAATCGCGTTGGCCCTGTATAACACGTTAAGTTACGTTTCACACCAACAATTAGTTTTGAAGAGTAAAGTTTATTTTTTCTTCTAATTTGCTTTGGTTTTAGATATACCTAACCTAATATTATTTGAAACATCTAAAGAAGGGAATATGACAATTTTAAAAATTTACAGAGTGTTCTATATAACGCCACAACCAGATGATACTCAGCATCCTGTATATACGAACATATGCAACACATTATTGTGCATAATTTGTGTATTTACTCTTTCTTCTAACTTTAACAAAATAGGAGATATTAAAGAAATACGGACTAGACAGAAACTCTGCACAATTAATAAAAGACTTTTGAATGGGCCAACTACAAATTTTTGCATTTCATACATTACTCCTCTGTTTGCAATGATAAGGAAACATTAAAAAAAGGTCTAGCAACTTGGCTATACATATTTGTACTTTTTTTTTGATACGAATTTTTTGCAAAAAATTAATTCGTGTGGCAAATCAAACCCTTAACCGCTGAGCTACGTAGGTGCAAATTTTGTGTCACTCGTACGCCATGAAAATAGCCCATTATACAATTTTTCTAAATACTGTATCTTTTTTTATTGTAAGTATTTATTGGCAAACTATCATTTTACATATGACATTAAGCAAATTAGTTGGATGGGCTAAATTGACATGAGAGCAGGTGACCTGTGACACGTACTCCGTAGCTTATCGAAAAATGGATATGATTAAAATTATTTCTGTTTTTATAAAATATTGTATTGAGGGGCTTATTAAAGTGAGTAAAAATAAGCTAATGTTCATGTTTTCTATTGTCACTGTAACTTGTTAATAGGTGAAAACGTTATCAAAAGCACTCTAAGATGTGATGGTAAAAAATGTAGAAACATCAACCCAGGATTATGATATACGAGGCATATCCACAAAGTAAGTTCCGTATGGTCATAATTATTGTTCTTCAAAATATTTTTTATAAATTAGCTTACAGCTTAACCTCTCAACATAATCGCCTCGTAAACTCAAATATTTGTCCTATTGTGGCATA
>JABXWE010032999.1:0-13835 GCA_014611495.1 Limonius californicus
AGGCGCTCATAGTGGTCACAGTCATCACAAGTATCAGTTTGAGGACATTTGAAACTGTAGTTAAATTCCGTATTAAAAATATAGCGATAAAACGAGGCTTTCACGATATCGGAATTGGCAATATTTTGATTACGGCAAAATTCAAGGTAGAGGGAAAACATGGTAGCAATATTTAAACCACACTCAAGGTATTTTCTGGTCGACGATTCTCTTCTATAGTGGCTTTCGCTAACTGGAAAAGATAGTATGTGATCTTTAACGATCCTCCTTGCAGCTTCCGAAATCTTGTTTGTTGGAGGATGGTTTTGTCTTTTGTCTGGCGTAGTAATACCAGGACCATCAAACGTATGCTTTATGGCATTTCTCACAAATTTTTCGGATGCAGACAAGGTATTCAGGAACATAGTTTTACAAACCAACACATGTTTGTTTGAATTTATTCGTAACCAGTACTTATAGGAGTACTTTCTACGACCCTGCTGCTTGTTGTTTCTAGGGCGAGTTCTTTCGATTTCGGTATGTTTAACACTCAGAGCTATAAATTGCTTCCTTTAATCCCAAGATATGGCCCTCCAAAATTTACCATGAACTAAGTTTCTCTCTTCTTCTGTCACTGCAGATTTACATTTTAGCTTACAGTTGCATACGCCTCTGATACTTCTTTCATGCACTACTTTTCCTCCTCTGCCTGTATACTCTTGTCCACTTGCCCGTTTTTCTTTGCGAATATTTTTGGCCCATTTAGCTTCTTCGCGTACTCTTTTCCTTGTTTTCTTACGTATAGCAGGTGCTTCTACTGCGGCTACTGATCTTTCACCGACTGCTGGTTCATACTCTGGTTGCAAATCTTCATTTGCGCTCGGGTTTTCACTATCATTATCAGTGTCTGAAATTGGATGAAAAGATGGATCATTTATGCTGTATGTAGAGGAAAAGTCACCGTCAGAATCTGAATTGAAGTTATTGGAAGCTTCTGGAGTAGACGGTTCCTCAATTATTGAGGAGCAAGCAAGATTAGTACCACTAACTACATCCTCAAAAACTGCAATTTCAAACTTTAGCAATATAATGCGTTTTTTTGTGGCTTACCTTCTGAATGATTAGTAGAAGCAGCATCCTTGTCTACACATTGCTGTGCTAACCACACTAATCGTTTACTTCTGTCAGACATTTCCTTCAAAACAAAATTTAGAAGCACACGTCAAACACGCTACATTCAAAGTTTGAATGCAACTAACTTATACACGAAGGGCGGTTGTCCGTCAAATAGAGCTAGTTGTTGGAGACGCATCTGGACAACAGCCTTTTGTAGCCTAACGTAGTAGACGGTTGTTCTGTTCCGCCTTTAGTGTTCCAACTAGCCATGTGACTACTGCCCAATGGGAAATGTATATCTTTGTTAATATTGCCCCTAGGACATCGGCCGTTAGAGAACTAAGTAGAGAAAACCCTTCTGAGTGGAGTTCCGCCGAAAACCAATTTTTAAAAGTTTGTGACATCCGCCCTTAGAGAACCAAGGAGGAGATATATATATACACATACATATGTTTTTTTACTTTTTAATTTCTTGTAATAATTATATAAGTACATAGTGTCAAATAATTTATTTGAAACAGTTTTGTTTTATTTATAACAGCTTCTTTTTGTGTGTATTTATAATAACCATGTGATTTACGTGTCAATAAATTCTTTTAATTGGACTAATTTTACGATGTTCAACCACACAGGACAATACCTGATAAAGTAATAATATTTGTATTTACATTTATAAAACACATTTAAAACAAATTGCCATGTCATATCAAAAATCCAAATTTTTATCTTCTTATGAAATAAATTTTCTAATAGGGATCTAGTTTTTAAGATACGAGGAAGTTTGTTAAATAATTCTGCACCAATATAGTGGGTATACCTTTGGGCGATTGTTTTTATCATTCTTGGTACATTCAAATTAGATGTCCTTCTAATGTACGAAAAAAGAAAAGAATGTCGGTGTTTAAAATAAAAACTACAATATTGTTTACATACGCTAAACTTGTTTTCAGACTGAACAACTCTGCAGGAGAAGAAAATTCTGATCAATTAATGTAGGTAACTTGAAATAGGTAATTATTAACAGTTATTATAAACTCATCAAAGATTGATAAAATCTGTAAATAATAGGAAAAACAAATTATTTTAAAAACAAGAAGTGCAGAAAAGAATTGCTGCCCTTTTATTTATGATTTTACTAATGCTTCTATCCGCATTTAGTTATACAGTTTTAAAGACTGACTAATACCGTAGACTAATAAATTAGTCTACGCTAATACGTATTTAGCTGTTTAATAATTATAATTAGGGAGTTATTGATTCTGACAATTACATTTGTTAAAACTGTTTTCAGATCGGATAGCACTGCGGGCGAAGAAAATTTTAATAAATCTACTATATAACGTTGAATAACCTATTTATTATTAAGATAACCTGTAAAGGTTTGAAAAATCAAACATAATTTTCTGCATTGTATACAAATCTGTACGCAAATATTTCATTTTTAAAACCACAGGAAACCCAATTATTTTAAAAACAAGAAGTAAAGAAAAGGAAGGTCGGTTCTTTTGGGTAATTTTACTAATCCTTTTATTTGAATTTTGTAACGTCATACACTTTTGAAGATACTGGATGATGTATGTCTAGTTGCATTATTCAAAAAAATCCAAGGGCCGGTTGAGAAATTTTTCGTCACTCCTTATACGCCTTAATGACCAGAGCGCGGAAAAATATGCATTTGCATTTAATTTAGCTTACATGTAGGGCAATGATTTTCGACATGTATACGAATTAGGTTCTAGGAAATCCATTTTTCAAAGTTTTAATTCGCATATATTTCCATATTTCAAGAATGTAGTGCATCTTTGCATATATGTGCATATTTAATTGTTTTACGACATTCATAATGCATATAATTAAAATTTTTTAAAATATAGGAAAAAATTTTAAGTTTTGGGGTATTGAATTTTTGTCTGGAAATTTCGTAATACCCTCTCAACCTTTATTTTACGACTCTTGTTCTAGAAAATAAAGCAGCTTATTGAAGGGATTTTCCAAAGTGGCACATTTTAACAATTCTCCAGGTAACTAACTATCTTTTACCCTTTCATCTTTGGTTTTATGACTACGGAGATAACAATTATTACCTATGCATACAATTTACAAAAACCAGTAGAATGTTGTTCCCTTGCTTTCTTTTATTATTCAATTGTTGTAAATTAGTGAACAGTTTAACAGAGTTATTTGGTCTTCTGTGAATTTAAAGCTGGTTGTGGTACATTAAAAATGCCTAAAATTGGAAAATCAACTGCTGATCACTGTTGATTGTGGATAAAAGAAGACAATGAACTAGAAACGGACAAAAAAATTATTTTTTTTTCGAACGTGTTCTAAGAAGGTGAAGTTTTTTCCTGCAGTAAACTTTATTGAATTTGTTGTCGTCTAGCTATACTGTTTTGTTATTATTATCAAAATTCCGAATTCCATTCGTTACTCTAATCATTCTCTGACATTAAAAATGTCTGTTTGTATTTGGCAGATACCATGCTCAAAGAAGTACCAAGTGGATAAGCAAGTATCTACAGCACTTCACAAGGAAAACATTAAACGGGCTTCCTCTAAAACACAACGGTTAATTACTACTTCGTTTGCTACTGGAACACCAGATTTTGATAACTTCAATGCTGATTTGTGTTACGCTTTAGTGGCTTCTAATATTCCATTAAAAAAGTTGGATAGTTTACCCTTTAAACAATTTTTGTCGAAATACTGTGACAAACATATTCCTAGCCAATCTATATCACGTAAGAAATATATTGATATTCTTCATGAAAAGACTATAAACGAAATCAAAACAAAATAGCAGGCAATATGTTTTGGATAGCCGCTGATGAAACTACAGACGCCAAGGGACGTTATGTGACAAATTTAATTATTGGAATATTAGAAGATACCGTTCCAGAACCGTTTCTGCACAGTGTTAAACGATCAGATAAAACAAATAATTTAACAATAGCCAGGTTTGTAAACGGCAGCTTGTCAAATTTGTTTCTAGCGGAACAGATACCTACCGAATTTATATGGTGAAGGCGGGTAACTCTTTAAAAATATTTTTTCCAAATTTAATCTACTTGACCTGCTTAGCTCATGATATTAACAGGGTGGGGGAAACTATTCGCGAACACTATAAAACTGTAAATCGCCTGATATCAAATATGAAAAAATTGTTTATTAAAGCTCCGTTAAGGGTTCAAAGATACAAAGAACGTTTTCCAAATCTTCCATTGCCCCCAGAACCTGTGATTACCAAATGAGGTACGCAGTCATATTTTATGCAGAACATTTTCAAGATCTTAAACAGTTTATAACAGATTTTGAAGCAGATTGTGCTGCGATGAACGAATGTAAAAAACTATTTTTTGACAAACATTTTTCATGTTTTGTTCCGGTAATAAAAAATTTACAAACCATTAGTTTGCCTTTAACGGAATCCCTACATATGGTAGAAGAATATCAAGAAAAATGTAAAGCAAGCAGTACCCTCTGAAACCGGTAAAATCATAACACAAAAATTTTCTTCTGTTCTAAGAAACAATCCCGGTTACGAACATATCAAACACGTATATGAATTTCTTAATGGATCTAAAATTTCGGATGAAGCTGTAAATATTGATCCATTGCTTGTAAGCAAATTGAAATACTCGGTAATTACATCATATGATGTTGAGCGCTCATTTTCTGCTTATAAAAATGTATTAAGCGATAGGCGCCAATCTTTCTTAATGGAGAATATGGAAAAATATTTAATTGTTTATTGTTTCAGTCGATAATTAAAATGTAATTTAAATAATGTTTTTTTTTGCGTTTTTAATTTATCCGTAGTTTATAAACCTATTCTATACTGCTATTTATTTAGGAAATAAGCTATTAATATTTAAACGTCTCTTTTTTTATACCTATATTTTTTAGGAGTGTTAATTTTTTAATGTGTAATTTGTGTATATTCCATATATTTCATTTAAACTGCATATTAAGCGAATATTTAAGCCATTTTATTGTGCATCCGCGCCCTAATGTCCACGCGCCCTAACGGTCGGCGCCCTAACGGTCGGCGCCCTAATGTCCACGCGCCCTACCGGTCCGCGCCCTAACGTCCACGCGCCCTAACGGCGGCGCCCTAACGGCCGCTCCCTAACGGCCGCGCCCTAATGTCCGGCTCCGTACCAAGTTTCGTCTAGATAACAGATATTTCCGTTTTCTTGGCGATATGTTTTGCAGATACTCGCGACGCCATGCTTGGAATTTCCATGATTCTACAAGAACTTGACGCTTGTATATAGTTTTATGCTTAAATCTTTTAAGGTTTAATAATTCGTAGTAATGTACTTTCGGAACACTTTATTGCAGTATAATCTTCATTCAATCTCTGATGTAACAGCAGTTCTCCCGATACATTTGATATTTTTTTCGCCGAATTAAGTTTTTATAATCTTGATCTACCATTCTCGGTTTTCCGGCATCACTTCGTACCTTTCACTCTTGTGCTCCTTTATAAGCAATTTCTCTTTCAATGTTGTAGAGTACATCCCTTAAAAATGCTGTTTTATTTAAAGGTCCTGTTTCGCCTTCAGTTTCACAGATGCTACTATGAACATTGAATACAATTTATTTGACATCAATTGATAAATGCGCACGTTGTTCTGATATAACATTGTCTTCACATTTCCTTCGTATTGTTACGCCTATGGGTTGTAACTGATAAGGAACCCTTTGTCCTTATCGCCGGGATCACCAGAGAAACAACTACCCTTATATAAAATGGTTGCTTTTATTCATTACTATATACTACAAGGCTATTACAACTTATTCCAAAATATTATACTCAAAGTTACTTACAAAAATGTAAACAGGTATATCGCCATTATTAGGTTTGTTATTCTTTGTAACACCGCCAACTGCCAGCTACGCACTATCTACTCTTCGCTATCAACTGTGTTTCTATGCACTGTTCACTGTCCCTAATTCAATCCTAAGTGTCCTTTTATAAATTCTCTTTTGCACCCATAAGCGATGACCTGGTTATTGCTTAATTTCCCTTATCAAGCGTATTACTTATTTCACATTGCCTAATTTAATATTCTAATGTACTTTAATTTTGCTGAGTTAAATGACATCGGTGCTTGCAACATATACGTGTATGCAATTGAAATCACATTACAACAGCTATGAAGCAATAATAATTTAATTTAGAATTTTGGATATTGGATACCTTTATATTTCTCGAATTTTCACGACTTTTAATCCTCATTTACTTATAATGTCTCAATTATTCTCAGTTACTTTTGATAATGTACAATAGATTTCCGAAAGTTCTCAATAACTTCAATTCTCATTAATCTCATATTGTCTCATTTTAGACAATTCACAAAGCACATCTCTGATGCAAAAAATAACAAAGCAACTCAGTGCAGGTTAAAAACCCACAAGCGTGCGTTCTATGCACAGTGGGACACAAAATAATAATTAAACTTCTTTCTACTTGACAAATATTCATTTATTCATTGTGTGAGAAAATTATCTAAAGGTCCATAAGCACTAATTTCTATTTAAAAGCTTGCATTATACAAAATACGTAAAGTACAGGCAAGATACTTTGCAAGCAAGCATGAGTAAAGACATGAATTGAAAAAAAATAAATAAATAAAGTTACACTCATAAACTTTAGTTATTTGGGCTAGTTGCGCCATTATAAAACCCAAATAAATATAATTCTCGCTGTGATATAAAAAAATACTTTGCTTTTAATAAAATTTTTTGGTCCGTAACGGGTTGGTACTTAGGTTGCGGACGTCAGATTCTCCTTACTCGTGCTGGCTTGCTTTAAGACTCCTTTTGTAAGAGTCAGTAAGTCTTCATGTTCCACTTCTATTCTAAAGCTGAGTGGCTGGTCCATATTTGTGTGTCTCTCATTCAGTACACGTTCTTCTTGGTTACGGCTTGTTTTCTTGTCAATCGTATTTCTTCTTCTTGATTCTTCTTTCCGTGCAGTAAATAACGTAATCGTGGTGTCTTCTGTTGCTTCCTATTCTTCCATATTATTTTTTTGACACTTGTAATTATTGCTTATTAATCATAATAAACAAACACAATGGAAATATTCAGTAAAATACAAAAGTATGAACAGGTATATCGCCATTACTGGGTTTGTTATTCTTTGGAACACCGTCAACTGCCAGCTATGCACTATCTACTCTTCGCTATCAACTGTTTTTCTATGCACTGTTCACTGTCCCTAATTCAATCTTAAGTGTCCTTTTATAAATTTTCTATTGCACCCATAAACGATGAGCTGGTTATTACTTAATTTCCCTTATCAACCGTGTTACTTATTTCACATTGCCTAATTTAATATTCTAATGTACTTTAATTTTACTGAGTTAAATGACATCACTGCTTGCAACATAAATGTGTATGCAATTAAAATCACATTACAACAACTATGAAGCTATAATAATTTAATTTAAAATTTTGGATATTGAGTTCGTAACAGTATTTTTAGCATGATTTTACTTTTGCAGTAAACTCGTGCTATTTCAATTACTATATTTTCCGCTAAATGTGCGCTATCAGTCCACTGTGTCCAAATTTTTAAATAAAGTATAAATATATATCTATTTTGCACAGAAGTTCATCAGCAACTGGTATGCTTTGAGCTGATTACTTATTAAGATTGAAAATTATGTCATTAAGGCAGACAATAAGGCAATCTAATCTCTGAAAAGTAACTTATTACTTATGCAATTTTAATACACAGTTTACTAGATTTAAAATAAATAAAATATCTGAACTAAACAGGGTAATCTTAAATATTGAATTAAGAACAAAGAATTTAAGATTCTTGCTTGAGTCACAACCCCTTGGTAAATTCAGCCTATTCGCAATATGTAAATTTACCGGAAAGTGGTCGGTATTTTAAGCCCAGTTACAAGTAGCTTGTAAATCCTTGTTCTGCAAGTACCTTCTCAAAGCTGATGACGATATAATTTAAAATAGACTATAACATTTCGAGTGAGGAGTAGGAGGCGAAGGTCAAGGGAATCTCAAGAAGGGAGGTAGTGTTAGACCGGGTGGTAAAAAAAGAATTACGGAAACAGCAGTTAGTGCGAAGGTGTCATTAAAACAACATTCGTGCCCAGGAAGTGATAATGTGCATGTGCTTCATTCTACAACGAATCAAAAGCGTTACGTAAAGGAAGAGCCCACCAAAGCGATCGTGGAGGGGCATCAGCGAAGCCACCAGAGCCGGATCTATTTGTAGATATTTTTTCATTTTAATTTAATAAGTCAGTTTATGTATACAGAGTGTTGAATTTTTCGTTGCTAACTGTTGGCATTTCTGAAACGGTAAGAGGTACGATTCCGGTTAAATTAGAAAATATTTGAGCATTTTTATGGCGATTAATAATCTATATACAAATCCCAATATTTTTATTCGTTCCTAATTTATCACGAAAAAACTGAAAATTGTGATTTTAGAAATAAATTACCGTCTTCCCTACCCCTGACGCTATGTTATGTTCGTTTCAAATTTGCCGCTTTATGTGAATTGATTTCTTAATGTGATTGCCGCTCCATAGGAATTAATAACGTTATTTTAATTGCAGTCTTATTTTGGGTTACCGTCTCGCTATCTTTTTTTTGTCTTTCTAAGTTTGAGCTATGTTGACAGTCCCCTTTTTGTAGGCTCGAAATTGCCGATTCTTGTTTTTCTGGCGCGTGACCTTACGCACTTCCGAGAACTCACGTGTCCCTTATTCTAGAACGTTTACATAACGTTTCGTAATATGGCGAATATTGTTTTCTTTTCCTTCGCGGCGCTTCTGCTAAATTTTACCGTATCGCTGTTTGCTGTAGGGCACATTAAATCGACTTAAGTCGGATATACAAATAGTAGCAGAATGTTCACCTTGGTTTTGGACAATTAAGGATAATACTTGCTCTTGTCGATTCAGTTCGCATCTCAGTGATGTGAAAAGAAAAAAACACGTGCAAGTGTTTTGCTGAAAATTGTTTTGTTTCCGTCGTCCGAAAAGCCTCGCTTCTGTCGCAACGTTAACTGACCTCGTTGAAAGCAACTTAGCCCTCT
Source organism: Limonius californicus (assembly GCA_014611495.1). Taxonomy (NCBI): domain Eukaryota; kingdom Metazoa; phylum Arthropoda; class Insecta; order Coleoptera; family Elateridae; genus Limonius; species Limonius californicus. The sequence continues at coordinate 9,179 of JABXWE010032999.1, forward strand.
ACAGGGACGTAACAGCTACATCTCGTTCCAACGCTGCCCCGAAGAACGTTGTCTTCCTTCTCTTTTTTTTTTGGCCCTGCATCTGGAAGTCGCCCTTACATTGTGCCTATCTCGTTCTAAGCCATCCACCAGAATTCAAGGTAAAAACCCAGTTTTTGTGTTGTGATAAAGAAACTTTTTTTGGTCGCGTTAACTTGCAGACTCCAAATTTAACTTCATGTAAATAAAAAGACGACCTTCAGTCGCCATATGTGGTGTTAGTTGTTAATTATAAAACTACCAGATTATATTCTGTTTTATTCTTGTGAACTTCAGTGTCCCTGGTGTACGTTGCTGTATGGAAAACGTAAATCCCGTTGCACCAGTGGCGGCGAGTTTTTTTCCGAACGTTCAAAAATTAAAATTATGTAATCCGAACTTATAGCGTTATCACTTGTCATTTTCTTGTACGTCATTTTTAACAATTTAATTATATGTGTGTTAAAAATTTATTGCCTCTTATTGTGTCTTTTGTACTTGGTTGTGTACGAATTTTCCAAGCTTAAATATATAGGAGGAGACACAATAAAGGTGAGTTCCTTTCCCGTAAGCTGTTGGCTTCTCGTCCTTCCACGAGGACCTACACTCAGCTGGATTTGGAAGGTGGCGCCCACAAATTTTGACTTACCCTGTACACAAGTAAAGATTTCCTCCCGGAAGCGATCTTCACGAACTCCCCCTACTCCTCTGAGCTAAGCTGTAGGCCTTTTTCCATCTATCTGGTTACGGGTCGTCGGAAAAGCTCGATTGGCCCATAACAACTATTTCAATTAAACTTACTAGCTTTATGTGTTTGGTCACTGTGAGTTGAATTACATTGACAGAAATTTTCTAGGCCTTCTAGATTTCAAGCTGCGACATTCAACTTTTTTTATGGTTGCCATATTGAATTATTACACTATAAATAGACAAATAAAATTAGCTCTTCAAATTAGTAACTAACATAACCTTCTCCATCCAAAAAACCCGTTGAAATTTGAATGTTTGTGTAAATAACTCATAATATCGTGTAAGCTTTGAAAAACAACTAAAACAATAATTAGAGTGACAGATTGTGTTTCTAATTGTAATTTCAATTCCTTAAATACTGAAAAAGCTATTGGTTATACACTTGGTTTTATATAAAATACACCACCCATTAAGAATAAAGCTACGGGTTTGAAACTTTGCGAAAATAATGTTCCAATATTGCGTATGAAAAGATCAGGTTTTCATAAGAAAAGATTCACAATTATAAGAAAACAATAACAACAACGAAAGCAAAATTAATAATGTGTAAGATCGCCATGAACAGCAATGCAAGCATTTACTCGTCGTGGCACGCTTTCTATCAAGTGGTCTATGTTCTTCTGGGGTATCTCGTTCCATATAACCTTAATTAGGTGTCTCAGCTCGTCTAAGTTGTTAGGAGCTCTTAGCAATAATTTAGTCGCGGGCCCAACATGTCCCAAAGATGGTCGATCGGCGCTAAATCCGGCGATCGTGCAATCCCGGGAAACATTTGCAATTATGTTTGTTGGAGGTACATTCTGGTAATGTTTTCAGTGTCTGGACGTGCGTCATCCTGTTGGAAAATACCGTTTAGCAACGTCTGCATGAATGGTACTAACACTGGTTCCAGGACATTATGAATATAGCGAGGAGCATTTACAGTGCCTGGCACGATAACAAGAGGTGATCTTCTACCGAACAAATCGCACCCCAAACCATAACTCCAGTTGTTAAAGCTGTATGGCGTCTTTCAAGAAACTCTACATTTCGTCTTTCTTCTCGATATCGACATACCTTCCTACGGCCGTCATTTGCCCACAAACAAAATCTTGATTGGTCACTGAAGATAATGTCGTTCCATTGCTGATTACAATGCTGCCGCTCTTGACACCAAGCAAGCCTGAAAGCCTTTTGATGTGCAGTCAAAGGGAGCCGTTGGAATGGACGGTAGGATCGCAGTCCAAAAGAAGAGATTCTTCTGTAAATTGTTGCTATTGACATGCGGCGATGAAAAGCTCGCATCCAGTCTACACCAACAGACCTTATTGTTTGAAAGCGCTCTCGTGTAGCCATTCTTCGAAGAAGTCGATTTTTACGAACATTGCTGCTACGTGGAGGTCTACCAGCTGGACGAGTCGCTGAATGCCTTCTTCTGACCAAGCAGACCATATTCGTGCAATTGTAGTGTGGTCTCCATTTACCCTTCTACCAATTTTACAAAAAGAAAGTCCAGCTTCTTTCATGCGATAATTCGACTTCTACCAAAATCGGAAATGTGGTTAAAATTTCTACGTTGTCTTACTGGAGGCATTTCAATCATTAATTCTGTCACAAAATGTAACAAAATCTCTGAACAACTAATTAATGTTACTAGATATTGTTTTGTTTCTAAGCCACAAGTTGATGAGAGACAGTAGACGAACATCACAACCAGTTTATTTTTTTAATGAAAATAGTGATCGTTTCATACGCAATAATAAAACATTATTTTACCAAATTTTCAAACACGTAGCTTTATTTTTAATGGGTGGTGCAGTTCATATGAAACTGAGCATATAGCAAGAGGACAAATTCGAAAACACCAGATAATTATTCAAATTGTTCTTAGTGTACGCCGTTATTTATGATTAGAGAACGGAATATATGCATTCGATTTTGCGAAAATATGCACACTATTTTTTAGATACATGCAGGAAATTCTGAAAATATGCACTTGCATATGCAATAGCATATGTTCAAAATCGACTTTAAAAACGATCTATGATAAATTGATAAATGTTAAAAAGTTAAAAACAAATATAAGCATTAAAATTCACAAATAACAAAATATTTTTAAGTATACACAAATGTTGGGTTAATGGCCAAGGGGCAAAAAAGAATAGAAACTATTTGATTTTTAATCAAGCTTTCGAAATAATTTATTTCTTCATCAGGATTCTGGAATTCCAAGAACCAATGTTAACAATTTATAAAAGTTAGGTTAGGTCTTACTTACAAATCAAAGTTCTAACATTGGAATCACGCCAAAGCACGTACTCGAGGTCTAACATATTAACCATAAGTTAACAAATAATCACAGATGTGTCAGAATAAGTTAAGACAAACATACAATTTAAAACAATTTGAAACAAATTGAAACAATTTAAAACACGACTTAAGTCGCCATGTGCAGATCTATCACAGGAAGTTAGTTCTAATACCAACTATTCACAAATAAATAACATGACAAGAAGGCGGGAAATTCAAAAACCGCCAAAAATTCACAAAATGAAATGAAACCTAGACAACCGATTTTTTAAACAAATTAATCCAAATCAACAGCATTAACTGTATGATTAACATTATGTATATTATTAAAATTGAGTAAATACGAATAGATACTACTTAAGTTATCAATATCAGTTCTAAAATTTATGCTAAGTGGGTTACAAACAATATGAGTCATTTCAAGGAAAAGTCTGCTTCTGTATTTAGATTCCTGATCAAGAATCTTTACTTGATTAAAGTTGAACAAGTGACCAGCCTCCTTGCTATGTATGGCCAGAGCACTAGTGTCTTTTTCCAACCTGCAGTCACTTCTGTGTTTTGCAATTCTAGATTTCAGCCATTGAGCTGTTTGACCGATATAAACCTTATCACATCCTCCACAAGGAATCGAATAAATCACGTTAGAATTGCACAACACAGGAGTTTTGTCCTTCAGCCTGGAAAATAATGACGCGACAGTTTTTATATTGTATTTGGCAATTTGGTTATTCTCAGTATTTAAAATCTTACACAGCTTAGGGGTAAGCCCTTCAATCCATGGTAATCTGCGGTATTTGATGACTTCATGACTATTGTTAACATCAATATTATTACTAATTGTATTATTCACATTAGGTGTAGTAAACAATAATTTATTAATTAAACTGATGGGGTATCCATTATTGCGAAGAATATCGGAGAGGACATGTAAGTTCTTATTATGGAAACGCGGGTGAGCTAATTTTAAAATGCGGTTCTTTAACCCCAAGATAATATTGATCTTTTGATTGATCGGGTGCGACGAGTAGAAATTAATGTATCTACCAGAGCTGGTAGGCTTTCTAAACCAATCCAATAACAAGACATTATTGTCATCTCTGATAATCCTCACATCCAAAAAGGGGAGGCTGTTATTAGTCTCCATTTCTAAAGTAAATTGAATGTGCTGGTTGTAACTATTAAACAAATCTAACACTGCTTGAGTCTGTTCAGAAGGAACAGCTAAAACAATGTCATCGACATATTTTTTAATAAACGGAGGAATGAAGGAAAGTCTGGGAATGACGTCATCAAACAGCTGATCCAAAACAATAGTGGCCAGAATAGGACTCAGCGGGGAACCCATGGGGGTGCCAAACACCTGCATGTAAAATTTATTATTAAAAGTGAAAGTAATATTGTTGAAAATGAACTTGATAGTCATAATGATCAAATGACGTACAAAGAATTGAAGGGTGACCCCACTGGCACCACACAGAGAAAAAACAATGATTTGATCAAATTGTTATTGAACAACGGTTGCTTTGATGAGCCCACAGCCAGATACCTCACTATGTACAATTCTGTTTCTCCCAAATACTATGGTTTACCCAAAATTCAT
>JABXWE010033000.1:0-16090 GCA_014611495.1 Limonius californicus
CTTAGTTTCCGGTTCATACGAATATATCCAAGTTTCGTCACCTGTTACGATGTTGTATATGGATTTTGTAGTTCCTCGGTCGAATTTTTTGAGCATATCCTTACACCAATTATCACGAGCCTTTTCCTGAGCTTCGGCCAAATTATGCGGAATACATCAGGAACAGATCTTTTTCATAGCTAAATGTTGATGCAAAATCGAATGTACCGCAGTCTTCGATATGCCTAAGGATGCCTCTATCTCACTGTAAGTCACATGTCGATCTTCTTCAATCATGATGCGCACAGCATCCATTTTCTTTGGAATAACAACCGATTTTGGCCGACCTTCACGAAATTCATCACTGACGGACGCACGCCCACGACGACATTCTGCAAACCATTTCTGAACAGTCTTTTCTGATGGTGCTTCATTACCAAAAGTTGAACGAAGCGATTCTATGCATTATTGTTGAGTTAGGCCTTTACTAAAATCGTCAAAAATCATCCAACGAAAGCCTTCACGTGAAATTTCCATTTTTTTCACAAAATTGATTTTTTTAAACGCTCACTATAAACAAACTACTCGGTCAATTTCTAAGCTGCCACTGTTTTCACAATAATAAATGTCAAATTTTACGAAAATAGTAATGACACATCTCAATAGCGCCACATAGTGGTCGTTTCTAAAACTTAAAAGGCTGCCCTCGTATGTATATGTATGTGTGGCCATCGGATCTTTGGAAAACGGTCAAGATTTTGATTTACTTTGGTTACGAAATTGATACCTGAAAGGCCTACTAAATTATTGTTTACTTATTTACGAAGAACCTTGTCTCCGAGACTGATTTTATTATTATTTTATTAAAATTTATAATGTTAAATTAACAAATAACCACCAAGAAATCGAATTATAATGTATTTAAAATTTTTTATAATAAATTAATTATAATAACAGTGCGCTTCCAAAATTTTTGATATCTTTAAAAAAATTATGTTTACGAAACGGCTCTAAAGATTTTGATTGATTTTGAGGTCTCAACGGCCTATAAAAGTATTATTTATTTATTTACGAAGTTCGCCTCATTATTCAAAAACCCGTCAAACAATTAATTTTAAATCAAATAATCACCCCCAACCATTCGAATTACCACAGGATATCCACAAAATTTTGAGAATGCAATAATTGTTAAAATTAAACACTCAAAAATGTTTAAATCATAAAAAATATATTTCTAAAATTGCTCAGATTTTGATTAAATTATAAAATTGTTGTTTATTTAGTTATTTTTGCTTATTTTGAATTTAACGCTCGTTTAAGCAAAAACTGGTAAACCAATTAACATAAACTTTAGATTAAATAATTAATTGAACCTAATATTTCGGATTATACTATGCACGAAAATACTAAGGATAAAATTATTGTAAAGATAGAAAACTCAAATATTTTTAGAAAACTACTAAAAAGCCCTGATTAAATTTTGTAACTTCATAGAGATTTTAAAGTTTTGCAAAATAATTTTTTTGTATATACAACCCTCTCGTTTACGTAGTAGAAAATTTTAAAATATTTAAATTCAAAGTCCTATAGCCCTTCACTATTACAACTATCAAGTGTAACATATTTTTCACCAAATATAAAAAATGATGTGTACCCGCGTTAATCAATATTTACGCAAGAAATACTTCTGAACAGAATTTTGTAAAACTACGAAGGTCTGAAAAGCCTAAAAAATTATTTTTATTTACTTACAAAGATTATTTCTGAGAGATTCTATAGATTTTTGAAGATTTTAAATTTGCATTACTCAAAAGCAAGATATCCAATTTTAATGAAATTTAAAATGTACAGGTATATGACCAATTTAGCGAAACGCAGAGGTCAGACATATTTCTGGACATTGATTTTTTGCGAATTATAAATTACCAACGTACACTGCTGCAAGGCTTCTTAATCCAAACTCAATCATTTTTGTTCCTAATCAACTAAATTAAACTTCTCCCTTTTTAGAAAATTTCGAATTTAACGCTTGTTTTTTAATCTTTGGATACTCATGTTCTCCTTTTTTTACCACATTTCTTCGCATACGATTGCTTCGCTTCCACTTTAACCGCACTTAGGTACAGTTTCTTTGCGTTAGCGCGTACGTGTTCTATCTGTGAAATTCTAATGTGGTACAAACATAAAATAAATAATTGGGAAAGTTTTTCTTCGTTTCTTCTTTAACAGCCCTTTGACATCCACTCCTGGATGTAGGCCTCCTCTTTACTTTTCCATTCTTCTCTGTCTATGGCTTATTGATACCAGTTTCGACCTGCCACCCCTCTGATGTCGTTTATTCATCTTTTGGGGGGGTCGTCCCACGTTCTCTTATGCAGTCTTAATCTCCACTCCATAATATATCTTGTCCAGCGTGTGGTGTCTTGCCTGGCAATGTGCCCTGCTCAAGACCATTTTATCACATCCTCCACTTTCATTCGTCGTCTAATTCCCTCATTTCCTATGTGATCCCGAAGGCTAACGCCCAACATGAGTCGTTCTATTGCACGTTGTGCTGTGCGAAGTTTGTTAGCAGCTTTATTTGTTAAAGTTGTTGTCTCTAATCCAGATGTAAGGACTGGGAGGATGTAAGCGTTAAAGACTTTAGTTTTCAAGTCGCTGGGAATTTTAGGGTTTTTAAGTATGATGTTGAGCTGTCCAGTAGCGGCCCAAGTCATTCGGATCCTTCTCTTAATTTCGGCTTGTTGGTTTTTTATGCCCATTTTTATTTGGTGTCCTAGATAGATAGACTCTTCTACTCTTTCGATTATTTGATCTCCCAGCTGAGTTGGTGTTTCGTCTGTTGTAAGAATTTTGGTCTTTGCTAAGCCTATTTTCTTCGAAGCTGTTTTTAGTTCTGAAAGCATTCCCTGTAGTTTTTCTAAGTTGTTGCTAATTAACACGATGTCGTCCGCGAAGGGAAGGTGACCATCAATATTAATACCTTTATGATTCCAATTGAGTTGCTTAAAGGGTAGCGAAAGGTAGCTCTTCACGATCCTGGTGAAAGGGTAGGCTTCTTCAGGAAAATGGCGACCCTGCCCTTGCAAGCCCTAAATTTCTCCAACACCCCTGTCCTGTCCTTTACCCTCAATCCCACCCAATTACCAAATTATCCTTTCCTATCCAATTTCCCATCTTCCAACCCGTCTAGCCACCGTGGAAGATTACGGCTATATTACCCCCAAAATGGCGAATTTCAGAACGAATGGAATAATACCCCAGGTGGGTAGGAACCACAATTCCAAATCCCACACCTCTAAGGTCTGCCTCACGGATTCTGGGGGAGGCAAAAGTTCGCAACAAAATCCCCAACCAAAACGACATTGTTCGTAGCAACTGAGAAAGTATTTTCGTCTAAAAGCGGAATGTGGGTATGTCATTGAAGCAATTACTGTGGTAATGGAATTGTCCAAATAAAGTACACGTTCTCATATTTTATAATGTGTAACTACCGTGGTCTTGTGAAAATATTGTTATACATAATTAATTTAAACTGTTGTAAATGCCTAAAGATTCTAGTCTAAGTGTTTATAATATTTTTTGTTAATCTTCTGATATCTTTGCTAGTGTTCCGTTTAAGTTAGTAGTAAAAACATACTTTACATTAATTAGATATGGTGCCAAAGCATTACACCAGCGTTGCATGAAGGTGCTGTTACAAAATATTCGTGCTCGAGATCAGATTTTCAAACACAACAATAGCTAAATGTTTCAAGATTAGATCCAAGGCGTTACGAAGTCGAGAAGAGAACAAGAGAGCAGTTTATTATGATTTGTAATAAGTACGTTATCAAATTTGTTACCCCTGATTAGAAATTCCGAACGTTAACCGACTCCCTTTGAACCGCTTCCCTTCCTGCGGCCTGTATTTTGAATAATATTGTGAAATTTATGTTTCACGTTAGGAGAAGCCGAAATAAAAATATTGTACATTTTTAGTTTGGGGTCAAAATCTCTAGAAAGGAGGCAAATTTGGAGCTTATAAAGATTGGACCAGCTAAAATTCCACAATACTTAATATTTTCACATCCAACGAGATAAGTTTGTGACAGAAATCACGTTTAGCATTGTGAACTAATATAGGATAATTAAGTTTTATAATATATCATTCCTAACAATTTTATTCTTGAAAAACTGTATGCTGCAGTATACAGGGTGGCTCAGGATTGGCACCGTTCGAAAAATAATCTAAATAACTCTACATTTTTACATATATGTGTTTCAGAAACATTATCCACTTTCTTTTTCTCAAAGAAACTTGGTGTAGCTTTGCGACTCCTTCGATCGAGTTGGCCGATATTATTTTTCCATATAACAGCCCAGCTTTTGTGGAGGAAAATGTACGAAAATGTTTTAAAACACCGGGGTTAGTTATATTATAAATTGGACAAAATTAGAAACACTGAATAACTTAAAAATCAGCACTATCTGACAGCATACAAAAGCCTTGTGAAATAAATTGATCGGTAGTTCTAAATTCCAACGTTTAATGGTTTTGCAATTATGATGTTTCTACTTTCTACATTTCGCGCCATTGTGGTCCAGTGTTTAGAGCACTGGGCTCCGGTGCGGAAGATCGGGAGTTCAAACTCCCGACTGGATGCCTGGCGGGCGGCCTACCCAGTTGCTTTAAATAATTGGGTGTCCACGTTCGAATAAACAAAGGGAAATAATGCGAAGGCCAATGAGTGATACCCACCACATGACCATGTGTCATTAATTTGGCACCCGACACCCGGGTGTGCATACGAGAGCTCTGATCGTTCACCTTGCAGGCCAAACTCTGTATAGGGGTGTACAGCCTCACTATTATTATTATTATTATTATTATTATTATTATTATTTGTATTTTCCCGCACTATGTACGGTTCTTATATCTCACGGATTTGGGACCAAAGTTAATTATTATTATTTAAAGCGTTAAGCTTATGTTAAACATCGAATCGTCAAATATTTTCTAATGGAAACCGACAGTGCAGGGGATTCCACTATTTTTAGTTATCTGCGATGGTGTGATAAAAAAAACTGCGGGAAAAGTTAAATGGCTAGAACTAGTAGTTTTATAATGGTAATGACAATGACTATAGCTCGGATTATATAAGCAAAATACATATTTAATAATAGTCATGTGATTTCACAATGCTCTCTTTTCTATGCGAATTATGTGAATGAGAACTGATTGGAAGCCATTTTTAATTGCCTAGTTTGCATATTTCAGTGATTTGATGCATATTTCAGCAATTTGGTGCATATTTTTCATATTTCGAATATTTAGTGCATACTTTTGCCGATTTATGTACTATTTTCTTGAATATATAGGTTAGAAAAGTGTTGTTCTCACTTTTGGTAAAATAGTGTGTTCTGGGGTCCTTCAAGAAATAAAGTGCTGATAGATTTTAAAATATTTTCGGTTTATGACCTTACTTTTCTATTGACCAACTTCATATTGAGCATCCCCCCGGTAGTACTTCTTTTTGAAGGGTTTTGGAAGAATCTGCAGATGTTGTTTGCCAAACATAGCATAATTTTCTAGAAAACCCTAAATAAGCCAATTTAGATTCTACCATAATTGCCAAGTTAAAAAATGTTCATACTGCACCTGTAGATGTAGAAAGGAGTTTCACTGTTTGTAAACATACTTTCTGATAGGAGATATTTTATCTTACATAATTTAGAGAAGAGCGTAATTATAAAAACCTATAATAGTAGGGAAGATCAATAAAATACGATTATAAATAAATTTACCATTAATTACAATAGTTTTAGTTTAGCATATAAATGTTTGTTTTTCGATATGTTCATATTTCGTAAATAAAAAAGCTATAATAAATACATCTCATGTTATTATTATGTTTACGTCCAAAAATAATCATTTGCATAAATGCACATATGCACCGTGCATATTTGACGTATATTCTGCTTATTTGCAGTGCATATGTATTTAGTGCACATAAATCCGAGCTCCAACATAAATACTAGAGTAAATATCAACACTTATAGTTACGAACTGTAACTTTTAAACTTCCCGCAAAAACAGTAGAATAGTAGTCTACAAAACTTTGCTTTATCGATCTAGCGTATTTTATCAAACCAATAAAAATTTTGAATTTTACCAACAAACTGCAAAGTAGAAAATATGGTTCTACTATCCGAAAGACAAAGAATTGAAATGCTGCTGGTATTATCATTTTCTAGATTATTCTAAATAAACTTTTTGATACATTTAAAGGATCTGGACAAATGTGAACACGGTTTGTCTAGAAAATGTGCGTCAAAATCACTGGAAGAAAACAAACAACTGAATATGTATTCTTTGAGACTTTCGCGATTTCTCGAACTGCCAGTATTACATTTTACTTTCGGCTTAGACCGCGTAGTCATTTGGGAACTACACCCAGCATTATCAGCTAAAGACCGACCTGTAGCTGGTCTGCATTTACAAGCATTTGTTCTAGAAGTTTGAGCAATATTTGTTCGTAGGCCCTGTCTGCCTAAACAAGCCGTGTGCTTAGATTATTTAAACCTTGGGGCGGACAAGGATTTGATCTGAATGCATTTTGTTTGCCAGGACAATAATACTTAATCGGCTTATGCCTGTTAGCTGTTTGTGAACCCATACAAACTTGAATATAACTTTATTAGTTACACAGATCACATGCTTTTTACAACAATATTTTGATTTGATGATGTGAATCAATTTACAATTTATTTAGTTTTCCACATATAAAAATTTCACCGCTCTAAATATTGTCTTAGTATAAGAAATAGTGGACGATGATGAAGATTTCAGTTATACGAACAAATAATTGAAATGTGTACCGAAAACATGAATTCTGTTAAGAATTTAAAGTGAACAATTAATTGCCAAAACTATATGTTTGTAGTTCTTGGCAAAACATAATCCTTATTAAATATTAAGAGCGCAAACTAACATGCTGAAAACTTGCATGTGTTAGTGAAAATAATTAATTACAAAACTTCGAGATAATATTTCATTAAAATTTGGAATAGTGCTGGAATTTTTAAGGTTAGTTTCTGCTTTGGCAGGTATATTCGATATTCGAAAATCTGGAACTCCTCATAATCGAATATATGTAGTTTCAGCACGATCCAATCAAGAATACACGTTAACGAATACTTAGATGCAAACTTTCCGAATCGATAGATTAGCTGGAAGAGTTTTACTCAATAGCCAGCTAGATCCCGGACTTGATGCTGTTAAATTACTTTCTTTGGAGTACTTGAAACATACATCCACTAATATGCAAGATGTAAAACTGCACGCGAATTAATTAAATGGTGTTTCGAAATTATTCAAAAGTCAGCACAAAACTGTTATGGCGATTAAATTGTGAACGAAAAATTGCAAATCTTGTTATTTTATTTTTGTATTCATTGTTAAGATGATAAAACTTAAATTTTATGGTTATGATTTACAGAGTAGTCTAAGCTCAAGCTAATAGTATCTCTTAAAACACGATAACAACGAGCAATTTTTTAAAAACTAAAATGTATGGTAAATATAAGTTTCACCCTTCGATACCGCACAACGATAAAAGAGAAAGATCAAGAAAATAATTTCACGTTAAACTTTTGATAACCCCTGTATAAGTTCTTATTTCGTTTCTGCTGTTTGATGCGTAGGCAGGGCATTGCAAATTGTTATAAAAATAAAAGTTATGAGAAGTGGAAAGTCAAGACCAATTCAAATCTGCAAAAACATATGGTTCTATTTAAAAATTATTTAATGGCGTCGTCACTCGGGTACAGCCAAGGGAAAAATTAATCGACGGCATATATTTTTTGTAGCTTAAAGTACAGCTTTTAAAATTAATTGGATTAAAGTTACGCAAACTTCGGGAGTTATATATACAACTGAGAAATCACTTCAAAAAGCAAATGGTTTTAAGACAACATATTTTTAGAAGAGAATTCTTCTCAATTTTTTAAAATTCAGATTTGTGGGTATTTTTTTATTTATATAGTATTTGTGATCATCGATTATGGATTATTTCTATATTTTTCCACTTCCATTTGACAATTTGGCAAGATATTATTCCTATTAATTTAAATAACAATTCTGACTGCATATTATCCCTCTACTACCTTTGTTTCTTACATATAACACACTATTTTGAATACATCCGTCCATTCTTTGGTACTTAGATCTAATTTTAGCGCGATTATCAATCTATTGTCAATGGTTTTTCGTCCACGTTCTCCAGTAAATTAATTCGAAAACATCGCGAAACATCATTTAGGATTCGCCTAAATTTTTAATATCAAGACATCCATTCATTTACATTTAAATACAAATTTCAGTTATCAATCCGCTTTCTTTGCTTTTTCCATCCGCGCTGTAGAGTAAAATATTTTGAAAACAATTCCGAACATCATTATTTACGGATTCCCATAAATCCCAGTTCATAGACATTTAGATCCTAATTTTGACGCTGGTTATCGATTCACACAGTTAAAAGTAGTATATTGTAAACAACATCAAACATCAAGATTTCCTTGCACTTACATAATGTATAAAATGGCAAGGAGTACGATGGCCGAAAGAATCCCTACAATCTGTCTTTCTACGGCCAATAAGTTATGTTTTGTGCAATTCATGTTGACCTATAATAAAACAAACACACCACGCGTTGAGAAACGGCATTGTGCACTCTGGGCATGCACCGAGATGCACCTAAACGTCTAATTTTACATATAGGCCGAGCTAGATCGATCTGTCTGCCACATCCGTCAAAATTTTAATAAAAAACCCGCTAGGCGCAATCAAAACATCGAACACATGGCTGGCGATGATCGCATAGGCCGGAAAAAACAAACGGCGAAAAAACAAAATAAAACTTGACTCACATTTAAATAGAAGACGATCGGCTGCTGTTTCAAAAAGGATTGGGCCAAACTGGGAAGTTCATATTTTCTGCGTCCCACGCACGTGTCACACCAAATGTCACATGTTAAGAAAACGAGCGAAAAGCTCAATTATTTCGACACGATCTGTTTAAGAAACACTTGAATTGAGTAGGTCTTTCGAAAATACAATTCGCGACACGATTTTCAAATCTGACGTTTCAATTGTTGCAGCTTGCAGATGTTTTGCAACAATTGAACAACGAGCCTGATCGGTTTTTGTTTGTAAAAACTTATTGAGAATTGAATTGGCGCTTCACATAGGTTTTAGTTGTTGATTGTTTATTTGTTTGACTTTTGTTTAATTTTTAAGCAAGCGCAATTTTACGTAAATTTACGTAAATTTCGAAGCGGCAGAACATGCAGAACCAGTTCCTCTCGCTTCGAAACGAGCATTGCTAGTGCACTTGCTACCATGTGATCCCACCACGGTGAGGGAACCCAACGCGCAAGCTTGTCCCAACAATGACTGCGGCGACCAACACAACAATAAATATTAAATCAAATACATTAATAATGTTCTGCAAATTGGATTGGTTATGATTACATGATGAATTTTTTGTACAGGATACAGTGCCCTGAAATTCAAATTTTATGAACTAAGCATGGACGGCAACTAAGATCCGATGAAAAAATATTGAACAGAGTTTAGTCTCCTGAAGCAGGCAGTAAGGACCTTTAACCCCTTTCCTTTAAGGAGATCCTAAATCGACCTGGCTGTTCAAAATTAAATGTAACCTTTTGAATCGGCAAACCCTAATATTTTATTCCCTGTATTTTCCGGATCGCAGGGCCGTCTTCCTGTACACTGGAAATTCTGCAGTTAATCTAAAAGGCAATACGTATAATTTAAGGCAAACTTAATTAGTTTCGGAGATTTGATAATGTTGGGATCTTAAGAAAATCAGATGGTGAAAAAATTTCACTAAATTAATTTCATATCATAAGTGTAGGTTGATTTGGTAGTATTTTTGCACGTCATGTGCAATTTATTATCATCAGTTTCTTATGACTTTTTCGATAATTTTTTCATTTTTATTCAATCTTGGATGGGTTATTGACTAATAAGAAACACTGCACGTTGAAAAGTTACTTACTAACGTCGCGACGATACTTTTAGCTTATTTTGGGTCACTTTCGTAGCTCCTTAGCCAGTATTTTCCTCGATTAAGTGTGTTAAAGGTCTACAAAATAATCAGTGTACATACATTTTCAGTATAATAAAATTTTCGACATTTGCATTGTTTCGTTCGTTTAATTACGAGGTGTGTAAATTAAGTAATGAGACTGATTTTTTTCAATTTTTTTATTCGAATAAAATTACACTTCAACATTGTCTCCTTCAAAGTAACAGCCTTGGGAAGCCACACAGCGCTGGAGGCGGTTCTTCAACTCGGATACTGGAATGCCTTCAGCTGGCCGGTTACAGCCGTTTGAATGGTTTCCAGTGTCCCAAAATGAGGTCCTTAGGAGGTGATTTTTCAGACTCGGAAAAAGGAAAAGTCACAAGGACTCAAGGCGGGGAAATAAAGAGGCTGAGAAGCCACAGGAATTTTCTTACTGGCCGCAAAATCGTTCATTGAAATTGCTGTGTGACAAGGCGCATTGCCGTGGTGCAACACCCAGTTGTTCTTGATGTTTGTTCTCGCACGCATGACCCTTTTTTGAAGTCTTTCAAGAACCTCTCTGTAAAAGTGTTGATTAACCATTCGGCCTTGAGGCACAAACTCTTTGTGAACAATTCCCTGGCTATCAAAAAAACAAATCAGGCATGCATTTGATCTTCGACTTTCGCTCATTCTTGCTTTTTTTTGCCTTGAAGAGGTTGAAGTGTGCCATTCCATGCTCTGGCGCTTGGTTTTCGGATCATACCCAAACCCAAGACTCGTCGGCAGTAATGACACTTTCCAGACAATGGGAATCATTTTCAATCGATTCCAAAAAATCAAGGCACCTGTCCCTCCTGATGTCCTTTTGGTCCTGCGAAAGGTATTTTGGAACCATTTTTGCGCAGATTTTTCTCATCCCCAATTCATTGGTCAAAATCTGATGAACGGTGGTGTGAGTCAAATTCAACTCTTCCCCGATCATTCTGACTGTCAACCGACGATCTGAACGCACAAGATCCCGGACTCTGTCGACATTTTCATCGGTTCTTGAAAATAAAGGCCTTCCGCTACGAAGTTCATCTTCAATCGACTCTCTTCCTTCTGAAAATGCCTTAAACCACCGAAAAACCTGAGCCCTTAACCTGAGTCGCCATAGGCCTGCCGAAGTTCTGCAAACGTTTCCGTTGCATTGTGCCCAACTCTGAAGCAAAACCTCATAGCACACCGTTGCTCGAAATTGATGTCACTCATTTTCAGAACGCACTAGAAAAAACTGTACTGAGGGCGTATCACATGTTCACCTGCCGCCCCTTCGACTCCCGCGTCACCAGTGTTGTCAGATCGAACGCTATGCTACCAGTCTCATTACTTAATTTACAAACCTCGTATGTAAAATTGTTTAAGAGCAATTACAGATGTACTACATCGTTACACAGAAAAAGTCAATATAAATTAATCATAACGGGTGTTCAATTAGGCCGGTGATTTTGCTACAAAAAATACTTCTTGTAGCTTGATAAGTAACGGGCGTTGATTGCCAATAATGTAGATTCCTCAGTGAGTTGACATGAACTAACTGTTGAACGTTGTATTCCAAAGCAATAATAATTATTAATGATGTTTAATTAATATTGTCCCAAAATGGTGTAAATATTGCAACAGAAAGTATTTATGATGAAATGTTTCCGCAACGAAAGCCAAATTAATTAATATAGCCATATTCAGTAGGGAACCTCTTTGAAGAATATCATGCCGATAACCAAATGATGTGATTGGCTGTAATAACTCCAATAAACCCCGAATCGATGTGTAAATTCGTTTTCTGCGGCAGAAAGCGCTAGCAATGGGCGACTACTGCGAAAATTATCGATACTCCCAGGCAAATAATGGAAAATTCTCCTAAAGCACCAATTTTTGACTATTTTTCACAACAAATACATCTTTCTATAGCAACGTGTCACAGAGTGTTACATAACAATAGGAAGTCGAATTCCGATCGACTAACATTTTAAAATATGCATTAAATACTGTTAGACACATTTCTAGCATCTCTTGTAGTAATTTCTCTCATATAATATTCGTGCATTATAATAACAGATGCCACGTTTGTGAGGTTATACAGAGTGATTCTACAATGCACCAATGGATTTCGAGGACTGCTTCTACTAGCTAATGTAAGAAAAAAATCCTACAAACAGGGATCCGGAAATGTTTCGTTGGGAAGATAAAACTCCTTGAAGTTAAAAGATTCTATTTTCTGCTAATAAAAAATTAACTACTTTTGCTATAAAAACGAAATGTTGAAACGTACTACTAACGCAAGGGCACATTTTAGTAGGGTTGTGGTTTTCAGTAAAGTTCTCGGAAATGATAGGCGAGAGAGTGCGGGCGGGTAATCAATCAATTTCTTGGTAATTTTTCTCCTTTGTTGTTTATGCACTTTTTATAGCATATTAGAATTCCTTGATCAATTATAACTACGCGAAATGGTCAAAGTTGTTGGGATGCACACTTTTTAGGAGAATTTAGATTTTATGCAAGGAAATACGCAGGCGGATGACAATGGAAGACACGGTGCTAGATGAAATAGCGAAGCAGAGACTAGTATGGTATGGACACATTAGGCGGATGCAAGATCATAGATGGCCGCAACGAATATGGAGTTGGAACCCACCAGAAAGAAGAAAAAGAGGACGCCCGCCAAGAAGTTGGGACGAAGAAGTGGCATTTAGGATGCGAGACACGGTCCCAATAGAAGCTGTAGAAATCCCATACCATAAGACGACCACCACCAAAGGCAAAGGCTGGTTGGGTATACTGAGGTAAGGTGCGATGTCCGGCACTACGATATATTCTTTGACGATGATTGCTGAGACAATATCTGGACTCGCCCGAAAACAGGATATCATCCCACAGTGTCGCTTCTTGAAGCCTACGTCTTGACCATTCCACTCGGTGTCTTCGTTTAGCCACAGTTCTTGCAAGACATCTCAGGGGGTGCGGTAGTAGGTAAGTCCTACCTCAAACAATCAATTTCTCACAGTTTGGTCGGAGACTCGATTTCCTGTGGCATTCTGGAGAACTTGCTGTAGATGTCGAGCAGTTGAAAAGGGGTGCATTCTTGCATTAATTACCAGAAGTCGATCCTCACGAGGTGTTGTGATGCGAAAAGATCCACTTCCAGGCCTTCTTGCAGTCGTACAAGTTTCTCTGAGGCGCGAAATGGCACTTGAAATTACACAATTACATATCAGCAATGTCGACCTGGCGATCTCCTCTTTAGTGCATAGCAACGGCTAAATTTCGTTGTTCTATTGTTAAATAGTTTCTCTGCATTGTTGTTTATTATTAAGAACACAAGTGTAACACACGAATAAAAAACAATGACCAGAAAAGGTCTTAAGAAGACAGGAAAGATTATTCAATCAAACACACAAACTCGACTTGATACTAATACGGTTAAACAATTGCAACTGGATTCGATTGTTTTTTGTTTTTTAACATCAAAGATTGCCGCTTGCTCTAATTATCAATAATAGACGACCATTAGCCGCCAAATACAAACATGTATGCTTTACATTACAATATCTCTATTCATTTTTGAGTAGTTTAGACTTGGGTCTTTGATAAATTTTTCTAGTCGAAACCTAATTCAAATTTTTGAAACTGTAATTTAGGAAGTCTTAACTTAAATCGTACGTTCTTGCCATCTGACTCTTGATTTACGTATAATTGCTTCGTTTCTTCTAATATAAATGTATAAGGTGCACTCAGTCGAACGTAACCACACATGTGAACTTTTACTTGCTTCTATAGGTTTGTCGAAACATGACAATATTGTTCGTCAGTAGATTTTTATTAAATATAAAAATGAAATTTAAATAATGGATTGTTTGTTTGAAGAACAGAGATCAAATAGAGATTGTGATGGTCCACAAGCAAACGAATATTGTGATTATGTGACACATTAGAATATTGTTGTATACAGGGTTGTTGATATTAAATTCTAATAAAACTGCAAATAGAAACTCCCTCCTCTTTCATCCACAGTTGGTTTGGACACTTTCGTTGATTAAGACATTTCGATTTTTTCATCGTACTGCGTGTCTCTTAAATATTTAATACATTTTTCAAAGCCCTGTATGTTTAGCTGTAAAAATGGAAAAATTATTTGAAATATGAAAAGTCTGAGCAAGGTTTTTACTCTTATTTTTTCATATAAAATAGAACTTTTGAAAAATCGAAAGCTGCTCAATATGCGGAATATATTGGACTTTTTGCTTTCCCACTCTTCTATTACAGGAAGGTAGTGACACCGTGAAACTATATGACTTTAACGCTTTATAAACTTCACCGGTAATTGTATTATATTGACCGAAACTTTATATCCTCGATTACCTGAAGGTATCAAGTATGCACGAATGTGATGCCCAGATTTTCTGAAGCTTTTGTATCGTTTAGGAGTCGAACCTTGCTATTAGTTTGACTATTGGTCCACAGGGGTCTCTGTAATAATTTGTACATCTATACCATTCGGTTCCAGTTGGTAAATTACCTGAAATCCTAATGGCAACATATGTGTACATACTAATTGCTATTCAGTTTTTGTGTTACAAGTTTACATTCACAATAATTAAATAAATAAAGCGTTGATTCAACTAAGTAAATAAAACTCAGATACTTCAATTAATATTTACTTCATATTAACGATCAAACCAGAACTTATTCTACATTCAATTAATTAGATTTAGGTTTAGAGTGGAACATGAGGAAACAATTGCGGTGTTTTAGTACGCATAAAAAAATTTAACATTTTACACATTGTATCCTACTCCTTCCCTTGCAGCCAGGAGGCATCGAGAGGCAACCTGCAAATCCATTGCCATTGGCAAGTGAACTGCATTATTCGTTCGTAATTGTGCAGAAGGTAGTGGATTGCGACCTGGTCTACCAACAGCGTTGTTTTGAGCTGGAGGTCTGTGGTGATCGCTGTCTGAAGCAGCTTCATCTGCACTGCCTATAGGCAGATTTTCAATAAGACTTCTGCTAACCTGATTTTGAATTCTTGGAGATCATTTTGGTTTTCTTTCTTTACTCGAAGTAGGTACAACAATCCTTTCTGTAAAGTAACCAGGAATTGACTACAGCCATGTCCATGAAATGTTCAATAAATCTTACAGTCCACTTTTTGGTTCTGTGATAACATCTGTACAAAGAAACCAAACGATTTGTCAGATCTACACCTCCCATGTTGGTGTTGTACTCGTTAATGGCGTTGGGCTGTGAGATTTGAACGTAAGCACTGTTTGACTTGGAATAGCGTTTGACTTGGCGAATAGGTTCCAAGGTATTTTTCGAAGAAGCCATTAGAACTGATCTATTGTCCATCCACTTCATAAGGGCGATTTTTTTGTCTGATCTTACTGTAAATATCCATTGATCCTCTACCCTGTTTCAGAAGCTCGGAGTCGCTTTTCAGACTGGAGAGGGCTTCTTCTTCTTCTTCTCTAATGCCTTCCCTAACTAGAGGTTGGCGACCACCTGGTGAAATTGTTGACGGTCCATAGCAGCTCGGAAGAGTTGTTCAGCGTTCATGCCGGTCCACGCTCTGATGTTACTGAGCCACGATAGTCGTTTTCGGCCAACACCTCTTTTTCCTTCTATTTTTCCTTCGATTATAAGCTGCAACAGACTATATTTGTTATTTCTTAGAATGTGTCCAAAATATGACGTTCTTCTCATTTTGATGGTATTTAATAGCTCTCTTTCTCTATCAATTCTACGTAATACTTTGTGACGTTAAATTTATTGAAATTTGCACAAACGCGACAGCTGTATTAGTCGGATGCAAGGGCCTGGGTTTTATAGGTATTGTTTTTTTTTTTTTTTTGGGCGTCGGCCGAGAGGACCTCGACGAGGAAAAGGGTCAAGCAAAGACAAGCTAGAACAATTTCTATTTTAAAGTACTTAATCCCAAATATTATGTCAAGATTTATCTGTTTAAATGCAAGTTTCTTTATTACAGTAGGCATAAA
>JABXWE010033001.1:0-17852 GCA_014611495.1 Limonius californicus
TAAAGCATTCTTTGCGTTTACATCACGCTTGTAAAATTGTTCGAGAAATGCTACTCTATCTTTTTCTTCATGTTTCTCGACAGAGAAGTCCTTCTTTTTGTTTTTTTTTTTTTTTGGAACAAGTGTATTTTGTAAGACATATAAGCCTCCCCTCTCTCTCTAGCTAGAGCTGCCGAACGCTTTTTCCATGTATCTGGGTCTCGTTTTAGCCTTTTCAAATTATTATCCCTAGGAGAAAAGTACTTCTGCTTTCTTTTTTTGGCGTACAAGGCTGGTCAGTACTTTTGCTGGGGTTCTCACAATGTTCATTGACAGCTGTTTCAAGTTGACATCCTGTTTACTTGTTTCTGAACAGCTGCTTATTTCGTCAATGTTTGGAACGTATTCCGCATCACTGTCATTGTCTGAAAAGTCTGGTTCCGATGAATCTACCCCTGATAGAAAACATGAATCATTGCCCCCTAGCTGGTCGTTTCCATGATAGACCGTAGATGTTGATGGGTGAAATCAATTTCTAGCCCTGCCCTTCCGACTCTCTTGTGGCACATCGCAGTTGCTGGGTTCAGCATTGTGGCTGTCTTGTGGTTCGTCGGAATTACCAGCTTCATCATATTGCAGATTCGATTGACTGTCTGACGAAATCTTCGAAAATGAGGGTTGAACACCTGGTAAGAACAAATACGCTAAAATTCAGAAATATCAAAATTAAGGCTTATTTCCATGCATTTCTGTTATACACGGAAAGATCTGTAAGTCTGGAATATATTCAATATCTCGACAACAATCGAATAATTAAAAAGTTTGCATAACTTTGACACGAGTAACGTAAGATGCATTAATTTTTTAATTCACTTGTTTACGAGATATTGAATATATTCCACACCTTGCACTCTCACTAATAGCCTTGAGAAGGCTGCCACTAATGCCAAAATATAATGACGGATTCGTCTTACCTCGATTTGACATATCCACGTGTGACACTTTCAGGTTAGGAATGCTAGGAACCAATTCACGTTTTTCGTCTACGAGCACTGGTTTTTTGGAGCTCGTTTGCCCCAACACTAATTCCACCATCTTCTTACCTCTGGAGCACATTTTCTGTCCCAATTTCACCACTTACACAAACACAATAAAAAGCGCACTTCATTTACACCGCGTCCAACAAAATTAACTCACAGCTGACATGGATGAAGGAGCTATGTTCGCTACATAACACCTTCATCAATCCAACCAAATTTATAACTGCGAT
Organism: Limonius californicus; assembly: GCA_014611495.1. Classification (NCBI taxonomy): domain Eukaryota; kingdom Metazoa; phylum Arthropoda; class Insecta; order Coleoptera; family Elateridae; genus Limonius; species Limonius californicus. The sequence goes on from JABXWE010033001.1 coordinate 1,250, forward strand.
GATTATTATGGATGAAGGTGTTATCAACCTAAACACCTTCTTCCATCTTCGAACGCCAAGGAAGTGTAACACAACGTTTTCATCCACGGTTAAATCTAGGATTTCATTGAATATTTGTGATTTTCGATAGTGCTATGTGAAAGATGGGTACAAAACATATTCATCCATGCAAAAAAACCTTTTTGAAAAATTTGTAACATAACACCTTCATCCACTCGTGTCTTTAATTGTGATCAGCGACCCCAAATTAGTAAAGAACACAAGTCAAACTCAAAACAACGAAACCCATGTAGAGCTGTGTAATTAAGAACAATATTAATATTATTTTAAAGAGGTTTGTTCGTTTTTAAATGCTTAATAGGTTACAGATAACGCATTCGACAACGATGTATTACCACGTGGTATGCATTATTAAACAAGTAAAACCTAATGTATCGTAGAAATTATTAATACCATTATTTCTAATTATTAATTAGGGGATTCTTTAATATTGACGTATGTAGGAATTTGTCCCAAATGTACAATTTGATATTTAACTCTAGCAGTAGAAATAGGACTAAAATAAAGTGAAGTAAATGAGGCAAAAAAATACTTATTTCAAATTTCATCAAATGTACCGGTAATTATATATTTTCAAGTATAATTGATCAGCTACAAAATATGTTATTAAAATTAGCAAAATAATAATAAATATTCATAAAAATTTTCCAGGTATAGTAAGCTACGCTTCGATACTAGAGTTGACACCGGAGCAGAGAAAAAAGAAATAAAACCAAATATAAAAATTATAAATATACAATTTTGCGGCAGCAGGGAGATTTTCACAAAAAATTGTCAGATGAAATTAAATGCAATTTTCCCTGTGAGGTAAGTACGAGGAGGAGAGCAATATATTATTACAACGATGAAAACTATTTTACTTTCCGATGTCTCCCTGCGTAGAAATGCACTTGAGCCACCGATCTGAAAGCTTTCTGTTACCTTCCTGAAAGATGCATTTGGGTTGCATGCGTATCCACTCTTGAACAGCTTCGATAATGTCGTTATTTGGCTTAAATCTTTTTCTGGCTAAGCATTCTTTAAGTGGGCAAAAAAAAACAAAATCTGAGGAAACAAGATGGGCACTGTATGCTTCATAAGAAAGAAGGCCGGCTGAAAATTGTTGTTTCATTTTTCTTGCAGCGGTATGACAGCGAGCAACGGAATTTGATTTCTCTTCCGTTTGATTTGATCGTCTGCTTAATTTGATCGCGCGAAAGTATGTAATAATAGTCTCTATTAATTATACGACATTCTGAAAGAATATCAACAAACAGCATCCTTCGAGAATTCTGAGACAATGTTGCCGCCACTTTACCAACTTTAGCTTTGACTTGCATGTTTTGGCTCAGGGATATATCCAGGTTTCATTAGTTGTTACAACTAAATGCTGCAAAAAAGCTTATATGCTCCGGTCAACAAGATCGGTAGCCACTTGGCACTCACCTCACAATACTTTAGCTTGTTTTTATGATACTTCAATACTTCCGACACTAATTTGTAAATTTTAAGAAATTTGATGGGGTGTTGACTGACTATCTTGCTGAATAAGGGCATTACATACGGCTTATTTTCGGCGGCGAGTTCTCTGTCTCTAAAAAACGTCAAACCCCCGACTTTTAGAAAACATTGATCGTTGTATTGTGCTCGTAATCTTGTAAGAAATTCAGTCGAATTGAGGCATTCCCTCGTAGGAAATTTTATTGCTGTACGTTGTTCCACGCTACAATGAACAGAACTGTCCGATATTGTAACTCTAACTGTAAAATAATATTATAGCGAAACAATTCCCATGTATATATTATTAACAAGAGTCACGGCCAACCTTTTATAAATTAAATGCTTGTAATTGTCCTTACATGGGGGTTTCAATTTAAACATTCGTTTTTAAATTGGGACACTCCTCGTATTTACCCTTAAAGTAAATAAATAGACTTAGGGGTAAGTAAACTGTAGTAAAATCAAAAATCATTCTGTAACGGTAGGTTCCAAGAATTTCACTGTGTCCATAAATTCTTCGGATCCACTGAATACGTTACTATAGCAACCAGGATTTCCCAGCTGTATGAACAATGGAATCAGCTTCCTCCAAGATAATGTGACACCCACTGGGAATGCAAGAAGGGTTTAGAAACGCATCTCAACAGTACCAAGACCACCACTTTTCCATCGTCACTAGTACAGAGAGGTCGATGGTATTCTAGTTCCAATTCAAGTTGAGCATATTTCGTTATTACTATTTTGTGTTGCCCTTGTGATATTCGTTGGTAATTAAACATTTTATTACACACACGGTTTATATTTATTTAGCGCAACAAACGCTAAAATTCTTTTAAGTTAGTAAGGACAAATATGTAGGTTATGCTTCAAAATGAATATTAATATTTACAATTAATTGTACTTCCATTGTGTTGAAATATTTGATGAATATAAGTAATCAATTACCTCAATATACCGAGATTGCACAACTAAATAAAGCAGTCCCAGATGATTTTCGTTAGTTTGACAGTGCCGCAAAGGGTTAATATCAAAATTATTTTGCAACGTTTTGGAAGAATAACTACTTTACTTTATTTTTCATATTCGTTATTCCAAACTTAGTAGTTGGCATACTATTTAATACACTATCTGGAATATTCATATTTAATTCAAACAACTATTCTCCATTTTAGAACTGTTATTCTATTTATAAACGCTACCAATATTATTTAATCTACAGAATATAAATACTATTATGTACAGATATTTCTTTTTGAATGCTCCCTTGCAGTAGTGTCGTGGTCATGATTTCCTTGATAGTATCCTCCACCACGTCTGTCTTTGGGCTGCTCCGGGTGTCGAATTCTCTGGGTCGTTTTACTGATGCATAAATGACAGCACACCAGAAGGTTCGACGAACAGCGTTGCCACCAATTCTTGTATACCGATATTTTCTGTCGGTACTTGGGGTTGTATGTTATGGACGCCACTTTCGGTGTCCTGATGTTTATGGTGTAAGTAAAACACTACATATTTTTACAATAATTGTGTTTAAGTGAAAACGATCTTTCACAATCAACGGTCTGACAACAAATGTCTCTACATGCGTACTTCGTAAACTAGTTGGATACAACAATATCAATAAAACTGAACTGCTTTATTGCTCAAAGTAGTATACATGGGATTTCTTAAACCATACATGAATGTTGGATATTCATCTAAATTGAACTTGAAAGTCTCTGTCTGTGTCTCACAACTCGTTTGCATGGTTTGTAAATCATTTCAGCTAGGACTTTAACAATACTAAAACATAAACTCGTTGATGTCCATAGGTCTCATAATGGGATAAGGTAGACAACTCAATGAATTAAACCACAGTCAAATCCCACAAAATAGATTTAATGTTGTTAAAGGTATAAAATGGTGTTCTTAACGTTTTTGAACCCACTTGGGTTCATCTTCAGACTAGTAAGAGAAAGTATCAAAATTACAAAATATTAAAAGACTGTAGGAAAAATTATTTAAATAGAAGCAACCATGAATGAACTAAATCTGACACTTCATAATTAAAGAACTAAACATCTCAAAGCAACGCCGAAATTAAATATTACTGCAATAAAAATACTACAACATTTTAGAGTAGGGCTACTCTTCTGATTGCCTGCTTTATTCAACCAAACAGCTTTTTCTTAAGTTCCTCTGATCACATGTTGACTATTTCAACGTCTAACGTGATAATAGGAATGCATTAGACCCTACGTTACTTAAAACCTATGAACGAAACACGTTTTCCATATTTACAGCTTAATTTTTTAGTGGTACAGAAGGGGCTTAGCAATTTAGATTGCTGTTGTAAAATTCAGTTCAGAAGTTAATTTTTTTTATACAAACCGCACCCTTGTGAGTTCGCAATACAACAACATTTTATAATTTAGGGAAAAACTAGCAAACGTTCAAAGAAAGAAGTTTGTCCCAAGGGCCCGAAAGTAAACGACTGCCATGTAAATAAACACAGATTCCACTTGAAAAACAATTGTAGAAATTGAATGCGTTGAGAAACCGACCGCCTGTTTTAGTAAGGTAAATTATATATAAACTGGCAACCCACCTCTGGCTCTTCTAATGCATATGTTTGTGCGTTACAAAATGATGAATAAACAGGCCTACCTACATGTTACTCTGTTTGGTGTTTGCTTACGAATACGTCTGATGATAAAACTGAAATAGGAAACTGAGTTGTTTTAGGACAAGTAATTCGGAGATGAAGTTGGTACTGAAACCTCGGGTGTCACATGAGTTAGTAGTTGCAACTTTTGACTCTACGGTGCTAATATTAGTCATAGGCTCTGAAAGGGCTAACCAAGGGGATACGAATTTAATGTGCCAAAGTAAAAATTGATACACATCAACATGACGAGGGTGCAGCTCGCAAATCGTTTGTCCTTATATATCAGCCCATAGATGGTTTCCAACGTCTACCTTATTTATGTTGAAATTTCGCGTGTTCGCAGAGGTAGTATACATGTGTGGGTGTATCTTACACGTGACATATACAAATTAACTCCTGAACTGTGAAGAGTTCCCAGTAGAATAATTCTGTTAACGTTTCCTCTGCGCGCTCACTACTATTACCGTAATTATTGCTGGATTATTTGATTTTATAAGGTTCTCTGTAACAAACAGAAACATTAATTATTGTGTTCTGCCATTCATAAAGATGATAATGTTAATTAGTAGCTTCATTGTGAAAACGAAAGCTAAGCTGCCTTTCGCGCGAAGAGAATCTGTATTAAAGTAGAATTGGACTTCTGTGGGTGCTTCAAATAATAATTAGTCAAATTCAAGTGGAAACAGTTACGCGCCCCAATGTCGAGCTTTAGTATCTACTTGTCATTAAATAAGGTGAAAACGGATAACGTAAATCTGCCTCCAAAATCCTTCTAGAAAAATATGAAAATAATTGGATCACTAATATATGTGTTTGGCATTTTAGGTTAGTTGGGAAAACAAAATTGGCGTTCTGTCATATTTATAGGTACATTGTATACAATAATCTTTCCCAAATTACAAATTTTAGATATCAAATCCGGGATTACAAAATATCACAAATAATTATGCCGTGGTCAATACGTTAACTCCTTCGTTACATGAAACATAAAAACTCAAATTTTATCCGACTAAAAACTACAAGCAGCACTAATAAGAGATAAAGATTGGCAAACGTCACAGCTGTAGCTCTTCCATACAGAGAACCTATATAAACATTTCAAACTTTTTATGCATACACAGGCATGAACTTCCGACACATTTAACTTACATGATAAAAAGTAGACAAAGAATTACACAACAGAAATATCATTATATTGTCAGTGGGATGGAAAAGTGGGAATTGGCGCACATCACAGCTATAGCTCTTCCGTTGGGAGAATTACCTATATAATAATTTTAAATCTTACCCATACGCAGGCATGAACTAAAGCCACATATAACTTACATTAAAAAAGTAGAGAAAGAATTATACGACAGGCATTAATTTATATTGTCAGTGCGATGGAGCAGTGGGAATTGGTAAACATCAAAGCTATAGCTCTTCCATACCGAGAAATATCTACATAAAAATTTTAAATCTTACTCATACACAGGCATGAACTAATGCCACATTTAACTTACATTAAAAAATAGACAAAGAATTACACGACAGGCATTACATTATATTGTCAGTAAGCTAAGGAAGTGGGGACTGGCGAACATCACAGCTATAGCTCTTCCATACAGAGAATTACCTATATAATAATTTTAAATCTTACTCATACGCAGGCATGAACTAACGTCACATTTAACTTACATTAAAAAATAGACAAAGAATTACACGACAGGCATTACATTATATTGTCAGTAAGCTAAGGAAGTGGGGACTGGCGAACATCACAGCTATAGCTCTTCCATACAGACAATTACCTATATAATAATTTTAAATCTTACTCATACCCAGGCATGAACTAACGTCACATATAACTTAAATTAAAAATGTAGGCAATGATTTACATTATATTCTCAGTAAACTAGCGAAGTGGAAATTGACAAACATCACAGATATAGGTCTTCTATACCGAGAAATACCTACTTAAAAATTTGAAATCTTACTTATACACAGGTATGAACTAATTCCACATTTAACTTATATTAAAAAAGTAGACAAAGAATTCCACGACAGGCATTACGTTATGTTGTCAGTTGGATGCATAAGTGAGAATTGGAAAACATCGCAGCTATAGCAGAGAGAATTACCTATAACAATATTTCAAATGTTATGCATACACAGGCATGAACTTACGCCACGTTTAACTTACATAAAAACAAGTAGCCAAATAATTACACAACAGACATTACATTATACTGTCAGTGGGATGAAAAAGTGGAAATTGGTGAACATCACAGCTGTGGCTCTTCCATAGAGGGAATTACCTATATAATAATTTTAAATCTTACTCATACGCAGGCATGAACTAACGCCACATATAACTTTCAGTAAAAAAGTAGACAAAGAATTACACAAAAGGCATTGCATTATATTGTCAATAAGGTAACGAAGTGGAAATTGGCAAACATCACCGCTATAGCTATTCCCTAGGGAGAATTACACATATAAAAGTTTTAAATCATACTCATACACAGGCATGAACTAACACCTTATATAACTTACATTAAAAGAGTAGACGATTAACTTACAATAAAAAAGTAGATAAATAGTTGCACTACAGGTATTACGGTATATTGTCAACGGGATGGAGAAGTAGGAATTGGCAAGCATCACAGCTATAGCTCCTCGGAACCGAGAAATATCTACCCAAAAATTTCACATCACATCATCAGAATCATACACAGACATGAATTAACGCCACATTTAACTTACATTAAACAAGTAGACAAGAAGTTACACGACAGACATTACGTTATATTGTCAGTGGGATGAAGAAGTGGGAATTGGCAAACATCACAGCTACAGCTCTTGCATACGGAGAACAACCTACATACAAATTTTAAATCTTACTCATACACAGGTATGAACTAATGCCACATTTAACTTTAACAAAAATTTATACAAGAGGCATTACATCATGTTGTCAGCGGGATGGAGAAGTGGGAATTGGCAAACATCACAGATATAGCTCCTCCAAACCGATAAATACCTACCAAAAAAATTCAAATCCGACTCATACACAGACATGAACTAATGCCACATTTAACCTACATTAAACAAGTAGACAAGAAATTACACGAGAGACATTCCGTTATATTGTCAGTGGGATGGAGAAGTGGAAATTGGCAAACATCACAGTTATAGCTCTGCCATACAGAGAAATACACAAATACACAAAAACTAAATCTTACTCATTCATTCATGCTACCGTCCTCCCCATCCTGGAAACCGCTTTCGCATTACTTCAGGAGCCGCGGGCGTCCCTTACACACTAACCATTCAAGCAACATGCACCCTAAACTTAACTAAGCTAAGTGCGGTCGCCCCAGTCGGGATTCGTAACCTCGGCCGAGGGGATTGAATTTCGCATGACCTCGAGTGGCAGTACAGTTCCGAACTACTCCACCGAGGCCCCAAGTCATACAACTAACGCCACATTCAACTTACATTAAAAACGTAGATAAAGAGTTACACAACAGACATTACAATATATTTTCAGTAGAACAGCGAAGTTAGAACCTCCAAACATCACACCTACAGTTCTTTCATAGAAAAAAATTATACTAACCTTTCGGAGCTTACCAATTCACAGGCAATAGCATACCAAGCTTTCAACTTACCTTTGAAAATCTGATAAATAATTACACAGCGGGTTTTACATTATATTTTCAGTTGAATTGAGAAGTAGGAATTTGAAAACATCTCAGCTGAAATGTCAACCCTTAGACATACATTATTATGGACGAAACAACCCCAAAAACAAGATATAACAAAAAATGTGTTCCTTAAAAGATTTGAAGATAAGAAATATGTAATAACGTGCTGGGTTCGATAAGAAAGTGATATTTCAAAGCCTCCCTTTTGTTGTAACAATACGTGTCTTCATCTTCTGACTTTTTATCTCCTCGGCGTAAACCGCTATTTCAAATTTTCAACACGTCTGCCTGATTAATTTCCGAAGTGTTGAACAGACATCGACTTGTAATGCCATTTGTTAGCAGCTTTGGTTCTGCCGTTTTTCCGTAATCGATATGTTTCCTCGTCCCGGAGACACGAAACTACATTACAATTCACGGCGTTTCGAAAGGTTATTAGTTTCACGCCAAGGTAAAAAGCGAAAGGGCCGCATGACGTTATAGAAGCAAATTTCATGATAGCTGTAAATTTTATTCTAAATTTAAATTGTATAAAGTTAAGTTTAATGCAGTTCCAACGAAATAGGATGTAAATGTAGTTTGCATTGTGCTAACGCCTGGATTTAACAGCCCTCGCAGTACGACAGTACAGTGGTGATCCTTGCGAATGTTCATTTAATGCGGACTCATGGTGCAATTAACTATCTGAACCGTATCATATATTCATAATATATAATACAAGTTGTCAATTTGAGAGCGTATAGTGTATTATATATCTGGAAGTAAAATAAATATTGAAAACTTTTAGAAACCATTTCTACAAAGTGGAAGGATTCAACCCCTTAGGCTTTAGGCACCACAACAAAGAAATTTCAAACGATAGCATCCACCTTGTAAGGTCTCATTGAAGAGCTCGTACAATATGCTATTCGGCGTACATTTTTTTAACTGGTTTTTACGGAAAAATTAAGAAACAAAACGGGCAAGGTTCTGAACAAATTATTATAATTTACATTTCAAAATAGTTTAAATGTCCAAATTGATTTCCATTATTCTCCAGGCAATAGTAAAATCTACTCCCAAATTCGCTCCAAACATTTTAGAAGGTTTCTTGCGGAATAGCTCGGTACAACTGAACTATTCCTTGTCGCAGGTTTGCGGTGAACGGAAGCTGAGTTTTGTAGGCAATCGATTTTAAGTGACCCCATAGAAGCAAGTCTAATGGAGTCAAATCTGGAAATCTTGGGGGCCATTCTATTTTTCTTATACAAGTCGGAAGAAAAACGGTTGCTACTATTAAATAGCGTTTGGTAAGAGTTTTTTAGTGAAACTCCGCCAGATGGGTGTTACCATTAGAATTTGTTTTTTGTTGGGGTACCTAGAACATAAGGGATTAAATCGGGAAGGTTAGCTTATGTGTCATGATGATTTCCCCTCCATGTTGTAGACAATTTTGCTAGAAAAGTTCAATACCTATTTTACTTCCAGAGATATAATACGTTGTACGTTTTCTAATTGACCCCATATATATGGTAAGGAATCTATTCTTAATTTTGAAAAGTATCTATTCTGCAAAAATCATATTTCGATTTTTAAAATGTAAAACCTAGATAAAACTGAATACCTGACAACAGCTCAAGAAGCGGAGATAAATCTAGGAATCGAAGAAAGAAGAGAAGTAAAAGGAACAAATTAATTTCAATATCTGGGATTCACAATATCAGAAAACGGTACAACGCAAGAAGAGATAAAGAGCAGATTAGGACAGACCCGGAACTCCATTAAACAGCTAAGTTCAGTTCTATGGGATACACAGATTACAAAACATACAAAATCGTAAATTTATAATATTATGGTTGGCAGCATAATGACTTGCGGTGCAGAGGTATGGGTACTAAACAAAAGGAACAATAATAAAATTAATGTAGCATAATAGAATACTAGAGGAGAAGTAATAGAGTTACGCGTATGTACCGAATACCAAACGAGGAAATCAAAAGACGAATGCGAATTGAAAGGACACATTAAGCTATATCGAAGAGAAAAGACCAATATGGTATGGACACGTTAGAAGAACAGACCCAAATAGATGGATAGCAAAAATTACTAACTGGAGTTCCATGGCAAAAAGAAGAAGAGAAGATCTTGGACAGATGGAGTGGACAAAGCGATGGAAAGGAGAGGATTAGAGGACGGAGAATGGGAGGGCAGAGAGGAATAGATATAGTGGTTGAGAGAAGGGAGGCAGCGACAGGTGTAGAAATTCTTGTGTATATATATACATATATATATATACATAAGTTTTGCATCATGTGGCACCCACTATACCTAATGACCACATGGCACCCTGTGTATATATTTTAATTATACAAGATGATAATGTGGCACCATTACATAATGCTACAAAGTGGCACCAAAATGTATAAAAATAACGGTAATGACGGTAAAACAGGCACCCAGCGTAGTTGCCAATGTGAAGGTGCCATTATGCAATGATTTCTTTTTTACTTAGCGTGCGTATTATTACCGATTGTCATACATCCGTGAACGAACAATTCCTGTTGAGGGAGATATATACATGCGCAAGTGTTATATCAAATTGGTGTCCCAGAAAATATTTACAATGCTTTCTTATGGAAGCAGTCGCCAGTTTGCATTTAAATATTCCAACTTGTTGGCTTTATGCCTTAGCTAACTATGAGAATTTATGAATAGCATTTTTTAAATATACTGACCATTTCTCTGAAAGAATTTCATAATACGAGACCGGATTCAAGATCAAGTTGACCTTCTTGCCTCAAGTCACATCATGATATACGATATAATCTGTCATTTGAACGTTCGACAAAGTTAATTTTGGCAAATGTTGTAGTAATATTTTAGTTTAAAGCATCGTAATTATGAAAGTGTACATAATATAACAATAAAATCGATTAACTGAAAGAATAGAAAGAAAGAATTTAAATGTGATTACCTTAAATTAAATGGTGTACATTTCTCATAAGAATGCATTACGAATTAAAAAGGAGAGGAACAATAAGTGGGAAACGTCTAATTTTGGTATATTGGTAATCTCGCCATCTACTAGGTCGCTGTGAAATCCTTTTGTGAAACAGTAATTTCTACTTTGCAAATTCAAAAAAGAAACTATTAAAAGGAAGTTCCTAGTTTCAAAGTCATTCGAATAGTGTTACTGAGAATTGTAAAATTCATGCCGGCTTCGGGGTGACCGGTGAATCCCCAAGTTATCGTCCGCGTCATAGTGTAGTTTGCTTCCGCTACTAAGCTATACCAAACCAGGGAGCTGTTAGATGTCCAAATTCAAGCAGCAGCAAAACAACCTCAACAAAATCAATATCCACAATTACATCAACAACAACCAGAATATAACATAATAAGTTATAACCCTCCTGCAACAACAAAATGCTTAGCTACAACAACAAAATATACAGTTACAGCAGCAAATAGAAAAACAACAACAAGCCATATTGGAATTGAAACTAGAAATCAGACTGCTCGGAGAAGAGATGAACCATGCAAAACCCAAACAATAATGGCTCAATTATACAAAACAGCATTATGGAACGCAAACGGTGTCACAAGTCACAAATGTGAAATAGATTTAATTCTAGCCCTACATAAAATCGATATTTTACTTATATCCCATCTAACATCTAGCACCAGCTTCAAAATACTGCATTACATAACATACAACACAGCTCATCCCGACGCAGAGCGAAAGGCCAGAGCCGGTGCAGCAGTTATAATACAACATGGTATTAAGCACCATACCCTGGATAAAGTTGAAGAAACATATCTCCAGGCAGCAAGCGTAGTTATAGAAGATTGGCATGGACCACTGATAGTAACCATTTACTATGAAACAAAGGAAAAGGAACAGGCAGCAAAACTGCAATATCAAAAAAATTTGTTACTTTACAAAGAATTAATAAATGCAAATTAATATAAGGCTTTCACTCAAAACGACGGAAGAACTGGAAACCGAAGTACAAAAATTCACTGAACTTATACAAGAAGCTGCCTGGGAGGCAACTTCAGCTCCAAAATTACATAAGCAAAAAATAACCGGCTATCCAATAAACATTCGGAGAAAATAGTAGAAAAATTAAGACTTCCGAAAATCTGGCAAACGTCAAGACATCTACAGGATAAAATTAACTATAATCGAGCAGTCAGACAACTGAAAGAATTCCTAACAGAACTCGAGAACAACTCATTCCAGGAATACCTTGAAAGTCTAACACCATCAGCTGACACCGAACACTGGAAAGCAACACGGAAATTGAAATAACCGAGAGTACACATACCACCCATAAGAAAACCAACTGGTGGATAGGCCAAAACTGGTAAAGAAAACACACACTTTTGCTAATTACTTAGAAAATGTTTTTAAACCACTTCCAGGCGCTTAAGAAGATGAAGAAAATGAAATTCAAATGTCCTAGAAAAACCAGGACAATCAACCGAAATGGAAGTATTCTTTTCGCTAGAAGAGGATACGTTAGACGTTTTCCCAACCACAGAATACCAAATTGCTGGGAGTTCAGTTATGTTTTCAACAAACTGCGTTTGACTGGTACAATTCCTAGCAGTTGTATTGCTTATGAACGTGCAAATGTACAGAATTTGAAAGAAATAGAAGGCATTCTTCAGTTAATAGAACATAGTCCTTCAACAAATACAAGAAGAATTTCTACGCGAATCGGTGTTCCACAAGCAACAGGATTGCGAACATTACATTTTCATGGCTTGTACCCTTTTCATCTACAACGTGCACATCACCTTCATACAGGAGATGAAGCCAGACGTTTGAAAGTTTGTAGGTGGGTAATTGCTAATCGCGGAGTAATTTCATCAACATCGATCACTGATGAAGCAAATTTCACTCGTAACGCTATCAACAATAGCCCTAACTCATATCGGCGGTCAGAAGAAAATCCTCATGCCACTGTTGAAACAAATTATCAACATCGCTTGTCGTGTTCATTGACCACCTAGGTCGCCAGATCTTACCCCTTTAGGTTTTTGTTTATGGGGTTTGATGAAAAGCGAAATATACAAAGAAAGAGTAAACACAAGAGACGAATTGGTCGCTCGCATTATGAATAGTGCTGTTCGCATAAACGAACAAACTCAGAAGAGTACACACACTTACGCCGATAGAGTGAGAAGGTGTATTGAAGTCGATGGTGGTATTTTTGAGCATTTACTTTAAACTGTTATTGTTTTGTTTTATTTTGTTGTAAATAAATGCAATAAATTAGTGATTAGCTTTCCTCAATTCGTTTAATGATAACATCAAAACAGATATCATCTGTAATTATTGAGAATTGGACATATGTTTATATGAACTTTTTTACTCAAAATAATCCCTGCTAACACCCTCTAAAATATTTACTATTGGTCGTGAATCACCCTGTATAATCAATAAAAACTTTTAGACTTTTAGAACTGCATGCAGCTTAGGATAACGAATATTATGTTTAATTTAAAATTATTTCCTCTATAACATATAATATAGAGATTAAGGCTCACTGGGGTATATTTCTTTCAGGTCATTATTTTCAGTTCACAAAAATTCTAAATATTAGTTATCTAATAAATCGCATTGTAAACAATAAAAACTAAGCTATTTTTACTTCCAGGTTCCATAACCAACACATTATAAACTACTTACTGGTTAAGTGTCAAATCAATGTCAAAAAATGAAAGTTGATACGTTTGTGCAAAACTATTGCTAGCGAACAGATGCTTTATTGTTTTGTCGGACATAAACAACCAAAATAATTTACAGCCAAATAAGTTCACTAATGTGCTGTGTGAGATCGAGACACAAGCATAACATGCACCCAATGAAAAACATGCATGCTGTTTTTATGGGCTACAAAAACATGGTGTTTTGTTTTATTTGAAAAAACCTTAATTTTTTTAATAAATATAGTTGAATTTTGTACTATTTGCTCAATAAATCAAAAGTGCTTACAAATAGCCATAAGGATGTAGGTTGTAGGTGCATATAGAAAATGTTCGTATTTAATTCTACATAACATCGTTAAAAATATACAGGGTGTTTCATTTGCAAAAGTTGAGAAAAATTACTTTAAAGTTCTCAAAATGTGAAAATTAATTTTGAACACCCTGTACATGGTGGCTGTACGATATTTAGAAAAGAGCACCCTACAACCTCCTGCAATAAGGTCTTTACTTAATTTCGTCTTCAAAACTGCGGCCGCTGAAGTGGTGAAATGTTAAGTGGAGTAATGTAAAAATTAAATTTTTGAAAACAAATTTATTACGTCTACACCAGACATTAAATGGCGCTAATATTATAGATATGAATAAACATCCTAAGAGAAGTGTTAAATATGCAAAAATATTCAGGGCAGTCCGTTTTAAAAATTACCTTAAGCGTGCCACACTTTTTGTAACAACCTGTATATTTGAAAATAATTTTTATGTATGCACACTGACCCACAGTTTACATCTGCATTAGAAAGTTTTCTTTTATCTGTTACGGTATACGAGCTATCGAACTCCCACGAATTATTGCCCCACCCTGTATAAAAAATACTGCTAATACATTTTGTATTTTTAAATAAAAATAAACAACTCAAAAAATTTTATATGGCTCGATCGTTAAATGTTTACAACAGATTTCAAAATTAGAAAATCGAAGCCCAAAGGGTCTCGTATTTCCCACTGTTTCTCGATCTGTTATACGCGACTTACCGATCTTGGAGCGTAATATACTATAGCGGTGTTGCCAAATCGTGGGTGCCGGAAAATACAACGCATGGCAAGGTGCCACATTTACAACATTTAAATAATTTTATATACGTGTATATAACAAAGCGACCTCTATGGTAAAATCAACGAACTAAACTGTATATCCCGGAATAATGGGTGTCAATATGGCTCCCGACCTATTTTTTGTTAAACGAGGTTACTGACCTTTTCGAAGCGTAGGACGAATTTATACACAAGAAACACTGTGGCACCCAAAGCCGGGTGCCTCTTGGTATTTTTGGGTGCCATAATAGCAATGAGTATGCGGTTCGGGTGTCTCAATGACAATTTTTATGTATATATATATATATATATATATATATTTTATAATAGTTATAATAGTTTACAGTTTCGATTTTCTCTAAAATTGCTAAGTTATGTGTATGCTCTGACGAGTTTCTTTTTAATTAACTTAAGTTAATTACATGAGTAATATTGTTATTGTTGCTACTAATTTTAGTAGTAAACAGAAAAAAAACGAGACCGTTGAGCACTGGCATAACTGAGTATAAGTATTGGAATCAATATTTAACTGAAGCCGGACCTAACACAAGCAGCCAAAATATATAAGCAGAAAAATAAATACCCACGTTTATATTCCAGTAAGCGTTCTTTCAAGCATAGATATAACAAAGCATTAATCGGGTTCTACAAAAAACTAATCAAACTCTTGTGCATGTGTTGTTCTTCTGATAATGCATTCTATGTGTAACGGCCCTCCGGAGATTTCCAAGCCCGCTACGACTGGTTCGGGCTGCCGACGGAAGGACTCTAAGGACCACAACTATCAGGGTAGCCATAGGTGTGTAAAATAACCTGTTACGCACTGATAAATACCCATATTGGAATTTAGAAAATACACAAAGCTGCTTTCCTTTGCCCTTTGCCTATTAATGTGTACTAGTCTTACGTTATAGACTGGCAGTTGTAGTCAATTACGGTTCTTATCGTTATATTTGCTTATAGATAATTTAAGCAAGAAAAACTCAAATCTTTGTAATTTGGTTAATACTTTTTTCCATTTGCTTATACTTTGTGCCAGTTTATTGTTACGATGGACTGGCAGTTGTAGCTAAATTCATTTCTTAACGGGGGATTTGGTTAAGAATAATTAATTTTCGCCCGAAATTATTTAAATTTTAGCTAGAAAAGAATTCAATTCATTACAAATTTTTATAATTTTGCCAATAAACTTTACCATTGGCCTATACTGTGTGCTAGTTTATTGTTATGATAGCCTGGCAGTTGTACCTAAATTCATTTCTTAACGGGGGATTTGGTTAAGAATAATTAGTTTTCGCCTGAAATTTGTAAATTCTAGCAAGAAAAAAACTCAGTTTATTACACATTTTAATAATTTTGCCAATATATATTATCATTGGCCTATACTGTGTCCTAGTTTATTGTTATAATGGACTGGCAGTTGTAGCGAAATTCATTTCTTAACGGGGGATTTGGTTACGCTTAATTACTTTTCGCCGAAAATGTTTAAATTTTAGCATAACAGAAACTCAGTTTATTACAAATTTTTATAATTTTCCCAGTAAACTTTACCATTTGCCTATATTGCGTGCTAGTTTATTATTATGATGGACTGGCAGTTGTAGTTAAATTCATTTCATAACGGGGATTTGGTTAAGCTTAATTAGTTTTTGCCTGAAATTTTTAAATTTTTGCAAGAAAAAATTCAGTTTTTTACAAATTTTTATAATTTTGCCAATAAACATTACCATTTACCTATACTGTGTGCTAGCTTATTGTTATGCGGGACTGGCAGTTATAGTTAAATTAATTTCTTAACGGTGGAATTGGTTAAGCTTAATTAGTTTTCGGCTGAAGTTTTAAGATTTTAGTAAGAAACTTAGTTTATTATAAATTTTTATAATTTTACCAATAAACATTACCATTTGCCTATACTGTGTGCAAGTTTATTGTTATGAGG
>JABXWE010033002.1:0-16724 GCA_014611495.1 Limonius californicus
ACGATGTATACAATTAAATAAACACACCTAAAAACACTTCAATAGGTTTACTTGTTTCATGCCTTACTTCGTTGAAATTCGTACTAATTAATAAGTAAATGTTGTTAAGCTATTGAAATTAGTAATACTACGTAATATATTCACTTATGAATTGCAAGAGGTCACAATTTCATACTTATAATAATTTCCTAGCTGATAAATTATTGCACACCTTCTTCTATAAAACCATAATACTCTTAACATTTCAATTAAAATTGAACAAGTACCATTCCTAGTGATTGCTATAACTCAAAACAACATTCCCTACCTACATTTTCTGGGCGTAACAAACTACCGATCGGACTTCGCAACTAAAATGAAAATCGTTAACAGCTAAGCTGAAGCTCATACATAATCTACACTGTAAATAAACTTAAACCTACTCAATGTGAAAATTACAATATGTCAAAAGTCAAGGTAGTTAATGAAAATACTCGTTTACTGTTAGAGCCCAATCTAGAAGCATTCTGTCAAGAGGAAAATATTTATATTTCACCGAGGATAGTTTGTGAACAAATGTTATTATACACTGCTCCACAAAATTAACACACCAATTATTAATGTTGCGATAAAAGAAAACTAGTGCGCTATCTATTTCAAGCAAATGCATAAAATGAATGTCTCATACAAACCTGATAGACACATGTTACTCTTGGTCTATTTCTACATCTTCAACTTTGTTAAAAAAATTAATCAATTTTACATGCGCATTTACAATTTACTTGCAGTTTCGTTTTACTTTAAAACGTATCAAATCGTGTAGCTGTCATCAAACAATTGCTTGTACGATCAGTCTTATTTAAAATGCAACGTATCTCAAGAAATTTAAGTCGTGATGAGTGTGTCACAGCCCTTACTTTGTCCGAAGACGGGTATTTTTTCCACGCTATCGCCGACAGGCTTGGAGTAAACCACACAACCATTTCTCGGGTCATCCAGCGTTTCAGAGAACGTAATGAACATGACAGGCGACCAGGGCAAGGGCGACCACGTGCTACTACCGCTATAGAAGATTGTTTTCTTCGAATGCGCGCACTAAGAGAGCATTTTACCACCACAAGAGCCCTCCAAAGACAACTTTCAGCAGTACATAATGTGCAGGTTAGCATTGAAACGGTTCGCAGACAGATTGGATTTTGCTAGAAACCACTTGAATTGGGAAAATGAAGACTGGAGACGCATTTTGTTCACAGACGAGTCCAGATTTTGTTTGGAGAGTTGTGATAGGCGCATTCGAGTTTTTAGACGTCCAAATGAACGATATGCTCAATGCAATTTTGCCCCCATTACTGCATTTGGTGGTGGCACAATAATGGTATGGGGAGGCATATCTTTCACGGCCTGCACAGACCTACCACATCTTCCCCAACGGCACTTTAAACAGTCAGAGGTACATTACGGATATCTTAGAACAGTATGTTGTGGCATATGCCCCATACATCGGAAACAACTTCCAATTAATGCACGAAAACGCGCGGTCCCACACAGCCAGAATTATGCAAGAATACCTAGACGACCTTGATATTCCTGTTATGCAATGACCAGCCAGAAGTCCCGACTTGAATCCGATTGAGCACCTCTGGGACATTGTCGGCAGACAAGTACGATCCCTTCAATCACCCCCTGCAACTCTTAACGACCTAGGGAATTTATTAGTGGAAATGTGGGATAATCTTGAACAAGAGCAGTTAAGTGTGTTAATTTCAAGCAAGGACCGTCGTTGTCAAGCCGTCAAAACAAATCGAGGCGGAAACAGCCTACTAAACCTGTAAACTTACAATTTTTCAGTTTTCGAATTTAGATTTTTTTTATTTTTGCGTTAATTGTTGTTAAATTGCAATGATTGTTGTTAATTTGGATAAAATATGGTTTACTTAATTTTAAGCATTATCCATGATTAAACGTACTTCATAACATGCAATACTTTAAACAATATTGCGATTGTTAGTTGTGGTGCGTTAATTTCTTGGAGCAGTGTAGTACTATAAAGAAGATTATTATCCAAAATGCAAACATTTGCAAAAATTTATTTTAAAAATTATTTTAAGAGAGGCTTATTTCAAAAAGCTAGAGGATACGATGGTTTCTTGAAATACAAATTTGATATTGGAAGTTTTTTACTGTTTTGAAATGAACAGTAAGGGTAAGGAAATTGACGTTATTTGTATAGTTAAAAACCTCTACTTGAGAAGCTTCCCCAAAAGCAACACTTTAATGTCGTATTTTTCTTGTTACGCATACTGACTTATGTGGGAAAATACAAAGGCAATATTAAAGAAATTACTATACGGCAAATTCCAAATTGCATACAAGATGTTGGATCCTAAGCCGACCTGGCAATTCAAAATTAAATTTAACTTTTTACAGCTACAAACCATTACATGTCTTTCCCTGCCCTTCTCAGGGATAGAGCTGTTAACCTGAACTCTGGAAACAGCCAATGTAAAAAGCAATTCGTGTTGCATGCCAAAAAAATAGATTTGTTATAGAGTCTTAGTATTGTTCTGATTTTAAGAATATTAGATAAACGTAGGCATAGAGCTAATATACCCATTCTTATGTATGTTAAGTTTTGAATAATGTGAAAAAAACTAAATTACGTCCACATATATCACAAACGTAGGTTGATTTGACCATATTTTTCATTCTTCTTAGGGTGCTTTATCTCATAAGAGACGTAGCGATCTTCTCTCCTATGGGGGTGTTGCGCGTTTGGAGTGCCACAGATATAGAGGACCTACAGCTGAACGATAGCTCCGAACCAGGGGAAGTGTAAACACTTCTACTGCAAGGAAGATTTACCAGGCAGAATACCTCGCTGGTTTGTCATTGCCTTGCGAGGGAGAACGACCGTTAAAAATCCGATGTTCCGGTGCTGGGAATTGAATCCAGAACCTTCAGCGTAGAAGTCTAACGCGCTAACCTCTAGCCCACGGCCGCCTCTAATTTTCATTACGTTTGGCAATTTTTATCACATATTCTAATAATTTTTTCACTTTATTCCAATCTTAAATATATTGTCTACTGGTTAAAAATAGTATGTTAAAAGGTTGCTACAATGAATAGAAAATGCTAATTTTATTTGAATTTGAATTAGTACTAACTAATTTAGTAGACTCGTAAAGAATTTTCCGTGGAATATGGAGTTGCAATTCCATGCCCAGACCATCTATTTAGATAATGTTTGAAACTGTTTAGTTGGTCATTTTCCATATGTTTCTAAAGATCTACTATTCTCGTTTATTAAGGAAATGTTCAGTTTTAGTTGTGTATGTGCTCATTTCTCTAGTATAAAACGTACTATATAGTAGCTTAACGTTTCTTGTAATAAGTATGGAAGAAATGGCTAAAAGAGGACCGGGACTCCCAATCCGACGCCTGAAAGGGCAGAAGGAACCGTGAAAGAAGAGAAGAAGAAGTTTCTCGTAATAGATACTTATTATTATTTACGTCCCCCTGTTACTATTAATTATTTTGAAGTTTTCACAGGTTTTAGAGGCCCATCGCTTTTTGGTGTGAGACAGAGCTAAGTTAGTTTGTGCAATGCAACAACAGGGCTCGACTCTGCGGGTTACCGTGTTGGTGCGTAACCATGCTTAACCTGCTGGTGTGTGGTGAATTTTTTGTGTATATGATCTCGTTACTCCTCTAGTGCGATCGTAACACGAGGAGTGCCATTAATTTGATCCCCAATGGCAAATGCTTCTAGCTTCCTACTCAAAAAATATTTACTTCCAAGAAATTTCTACATAAAATCATGTTACGGGCATGTTTTTGAAACTTTCGTGGGTAGGTGCCATAATGTGCACCGGTATTTATCTATTTCATACCGAGCCGCATAAGTTTTTGCCAGTGCAGTTAGGGAAAGCCTTAAATCAAGGACATTTTTCGGGAATTGATATTATAGACATCGATAAAATTATAGAAGTGACGAAATATTTTTACAATGTTTATAAACCCAATCTCACGGATTTGTGATGGAAACCACAAAACTTGTTTAAAAAAAGTCCTAAGCTGCTATAATTAACATGTATTCGTATAGATTTATGTATGTATTGCTTTTTATAGTAGATAATGCATATTTTAAGGTATTTTTCTGCTAATAAAGGGGGTTTAAGTATAAATATTTTTCTAATGTTCTTGGATATTACGTTTAACGAATATACCGAGCAAATGCGAGAAGTTACAAAAGTCTCGTTATAACCAAGTGTTATATATATAGCGGGCCGTTAAGTGATGTACTTAGTAGCTTTAGATGTACAATAGAATTATAAAGTGGATTATTGAGTTACTTGAAAACTGGCTATTCTCTAATATGAAAAACATTTATTTCACTTACCCAGGATATATAGATAGTTTCTAAACATTCAATCGGATAAAGAACATAGAAACAGGCGACATTCACTATGTAGTTCAATTTATACAGATATGGGTATTAGTTACACTAGCCTTTTAAAAATTAAAATATAACGCTATTTAGAATGGATCTATATTATTTTTGTAACAAAACTTGAAGGAAATTGTAATAAAGCTACTGCTTCAAACAAAAAATAATAGGCACAAAAGACATAAGAGTAGCTGCCTGGAATGCCAAAGGTATTCAGCAACATCAAAGCGAGCTACAAGTATTCCTGGCTACGCACGTCTCATATCAGAGACACACAAAACAAAATTTTATAAAATTTGAAGGTTATAAAAGCTACCACACTATACATCCACAAAACGCTGCTAGGGGAGGAAGTGCGGTCAAAAAAACGTAACTCAATACGAAGAAACCAAATATGAAACGGAAGGAATACAAGCTACAACTATAAATGTCAAAACAGGGAGAAAGATTTATCGTTACAGGAGACTTTAACGCTAATAATCTAATTTGGGGTTCAAGACTGACCACAACTAAAGGAAAATAATTGCATGAAGCCGCAAAAGAAAGGAATTGTAACTACCACTTCACGGGGAAATCCACCCACTGGCTCTCAGATCAAAGCAAAACACTGGACCTGATTGATCTTTTCATCAAGTATCAGCAAACTTTATCAACATCGAAGAGAACTTTGATCTGGGCTCTGATCAGTCCCGGATAATTCTAACATTAAGCGAAAACATAATCAAGAAGCAATGTAACACAACACTGACTAACACAAGTAAACTACAGAGTTCAGCTGAACGTGCAGCTGAGAAATAAGGAACAATTGGACCGCGAAGCTGA
This sequence comes from Limonius californicus, assembly GCA_014611495.1. NCBI lineage: Eukaryota > Metazoa > Arthropoda > Insecta > Coleoptera > Elateridae > Limonius > Limonius californicus. The sequence goes on from JABXWE010033002.1 coordinate 5,249, forward strand.
GAAGCTTGTACTGGACATTCAACAAGCTGCTTGAGGCAGCATTCCTGAAAACAAAAGAAAAACAATAGCCAACAATTACCCCAAGGAGATCAAGGAGCTAGTTGCTGAAAAAAATAGAGCAAGGAGAAAATGGCAACAACCAAAGTCCCGATAGATAAAACTAGACCAAACCGTCTCACACAACAGCTGAGGAGGGAAATACAGGCAATAAAAATCGAATCGATGAACACCTACCTTAAACATCTGACAAACCACTAAGATCCTGACTATTCGATGTGGAAGACAACCAAAAAAATCAAAAGACCGATAACCCAGGTGCTACCACTAAGAACCGAAAACTGTTGGGCAAGAAACAACAAGCATACGACTTTCGCAAACCACCTCGAAAAGATATTTCAACCGAATGAACAACAAGTACAAAATGAAGCTCTGTTTGCGGAAGATGGAACAGAAGAGGAAGAAATAAAATTGGTCACTCCACCAGAAGCGGCAAAAAAATAAGGAAAACATTAATTCAGAAAAAGGTACGGGATTTGACTGAATGACAAGGAAAGTATTGAAACACTTACCTAGAAAAGCAATACTAAAACTAACTAACATAATAAATGTAACATTTCGACCAAAATATGTACCGAACGTTTGGAAGGTAGCCGAAGTCATAATGATACAGAAGCCAGGAAAACCGCCAAACGAAACAGCATCATATTCGCCCATCTAGCTCTTACCGATAATTTCAAAGCTATTTGAAAAACTTTTACAAAAGTCCTCAAACCAGAAATAGAAAGAAAAGAATTGATAGCAACACACCAGTTTGGATTCCGAAACCCACATTCAACTGTAGACCGAGTTCACACGGTAATTAATAGCATAGAGAAATGTCTTCAAAAGAAGAAAGTCTGCTCAGCAATCGTCGTAAATGTTGCCCAGGCTTCTAATCTAAATCAGCCTAAACAATTTGCTGAACTTCCAAAGTTCTACATCGCAAACAGACTATTCAGGATCAAGCAAGGAGAGGAATACTCCGACTTATACGAAATTAAGGCGGGGGTACCACAAGGCAGTGTACTGGGGCCAATACTATACCTACTGTACACCAACGACATCCTGTCAACCAAGGAGATAACAATAGCCACGTATGCAGACGACACTGCAATACTAGCGGTAGGAGAAGGAACTATAGAAACGGCAGAAATATTACAACAAGCCACAAACCAGGTAGACAGATGGACGAAAGGGCGAAAGAATATAAACTTCATGAACAAGAAGAATGATTACGTGCCAGTGACACTCAAGAACAGCATCATACCGCATCCTAAGAAACTCGCAACTTTCAATATATATCAAGTTACTTCTGTGCAATCAAGTTTTAAAACCAGTAGGAGAATACGGTTGTCAACTTTGGGGCTGCACCAATAAAACTAACATCAAACATATTTAAAATTTCCAGAACAAAGTGCTGAGGATATCGTAGATGCACCCTGGTACTCTCGAAACAGTGATGTCCATTGGGGATCTAGGGATAAAAACCGCGACGGAGGAAATAAGGTACCTTGCCCAGAAGTACGAGACCAGACTTCATCACTACGTAAACGTCGAGGTAATGCAACTCTTCGACAATACAGATCTAGTGAGAAGGCTCAAGAGGACCAAACCATTTAAGCTAGTATATAGAGACGTGAAAGTGTCAGTGCAAAAACAGGGTAAAAGTGAAGTGGTAACACACAAAAAAAGTGTTGCAAGACGGAATTGCGAGGACACTAGTGGGTGAATTCTTAGCATAACCATTTATTTAATTTAAGTTAGATAACAATTGCTGGTTAGTCTTTTAGGCAAGTAGGGATGCAGTCCCTCATAAAAAAATGTTTTTGCTAGCAAGTAACGGCTGGTAAGCAGTATGTTGGTGTCGGTGTTATATTCAAAAATGGAACTATACTGGAAATATAATTTTTAAGAAAGCATTATATGCGATTAGAAATTACAAATCATTGAATATATACATATTATGTTAGCTGGGAGTTTGAAAAATAGTCATATTTTAACAAAACCAGTTGGAAGTTGGTACATCTGATAACAGAGGTGTCATAAATCAACACATGATTATTGTAATTACGATCACGATTCGCTAGTCAGTTATAATCAAATGCATTACTGCATAATAATAGTTATAACTACGTGAGGAAGTACAGGTACAACACGGTAAAAAGGATACACTAACATTAGTAGTTGATAGAAAGAAATAAGGGACCGCGGTAAAGTAATGGCCTCAGCGCTTGGCTTCGGAGTTATTCTACCAAAGTCGCTCAGGTTCGAATCCTGAGCACTGCACTTTCCCAGGGTGTTTGTGGTGTCTGGGGCATGGGGTTTTTCAAGGGTGGGGCATGTTAGACCTGTGAATAGCACCAAATGTGCTGAGCCGGGGTAAGCTGGGTGTGATGGGAATCTTGGAGTTGCCTTTGGCAACTCCACGATTATTAAAAAAAAAAAAAAAAAGAAAGAAATAAACAGATAAGACTTACAATGAGAAAATTTTCAATAAATTTAAATTATTTTATAGTCGTAGTCGTACAAATAAGTTTTTGAGTTAATGCGGCATATAAAAATAGAAGCAGATATCTATAACCCAATAATTTTTGGAGAAGTACACCGTACGTTCAAATATGACATTAAAAAGTTTATCAAGCTATACAGGGTGTGCATTAATACTTCAAAAATGAGACATGGATTCGTGGTTATAGAAATGAAACTTTGTAATGAATTATTGCCAACAAATGATTTTTCTGGACAGTCTTCATATTTTTATTCACAGCTTATTTGTGCGTAATATTTGTATTCGTACTGCATTTCCCTATAAACGCATTTAAAGGAATTTGCAATATTTGTTAGATCGATAATCAAAGACATCGTAATCCCGTTCTTTTCTACGGTGTGGTCCGAATATTTGGCTTTGCATAGTATTAAAAGATTATTTAAGGTATATTCTACGAGGGGTATCTTTAAAATAAGGTCGGTTTGTGAATGAGAGTGAAAATGACGCGCGATCGCCGCAGTGCGCTTGCGCATCTGCTCCCAGCATGCTTTGCGCGCATTTCGACGCCATTTGCAGCCGTATCGTCTGTCTGTGTGCTGAGCTGTAGAAGTTTATAATGTTTGAAAATTGAGTCGCCCGCCGACTGTGAAATACGATCTGTAATTCGATTCTTGAGTGCAAGAAACTTGGCAGCAGCGGAAATTCACCGTCAGATTTGTGAAGTTTACGGTGATAATGCTATGAGTAACAGTAGAGTTCGAAAGTGGGTGAGAATGTTCAAGGACGGGTGGGTTAATGTGCATCACGAGCCAAGCTCTGGCCGATTTTCTCTGATTACTAAAGATTTGGTTCGTGATGTGGACAACAACATTCGACAGGACCGACGATTCACGGTTTCACAGTTATGAATTGAATTTCCACAGGTTTCAAAGTCAGTTTTGTACACCATTGATTCGGAGAAACTGAATTATCTAAAACTGTGTTCTCGGTGGGTTTCAAGACTGCTTTCTGACGATCACAAAACAAAAAGATTGGGCTGTGCTTTATCATTTTTGACTCGATACAATCAGGAAGGATATGAATTGTTGGACCACATCGTTACAGGAGATGAGACTTGGGTGTCTCACATGACTCACACGAGTCCAAGCAACAGTCAATGGAATGGCGACACACGTCGTCGCTAACAACAGTGAAAGCCAAACGGACAATTACGGCACGAAAGATCATGGCAACTGTCTTTTGGGACAGGATTTAGTGGATTTTATGCCGAGAAGCACAACAATCAATTCTGATGCGTATTGTGTGACCTTAAGAAAACTCCGGCGTGCCATACAAAACAAGCGGCGTGGCTTACTGTCTTCCGGTGTGATGTTGCTCCATGACAATGCAAGGCCACATGTTTCTGCACAAGCACAAGGTCTAATCAGGTCTTTTGGATGGGAACAACTGGATCATCCACCTTACAGTCCAGACCTTGCCCCCAGTGATTTTCACTTGTTTCGGTACTTAAAGGAGTTCCTTAGTAGTCAACGGTTCGACGAAGACGAAGAAGTGAAAACTGCAGTCATGGATTTCTTCGGCAGATTTCTTTGACGTCGGAATTCAAAAACTTGTTGAACGGTATGACAAATGTTTGAACAAAAATGGAAATTATGTAGTAACGTAGATAAAAATATGTAGAATATGGAAAAAATATATTTTAATGATATTTACAGTATTTTTCTTCTTATTAAAAACCAGACCTTATTTAAAAAATACCCCTCGTATTAATTTTAGTAGCTTATTCTAGCGCAGAATACGTTGGGCTTTAAGATTAAATAAAAAATAACCTCATTATGGGATAGGGATAGCTGTGTCCAAATTTTTATCTTTTAAGGTTATGTGAGTGTGTGGAATTGGGAGCGGTTGTTGCAGATTGAGAATTATTATCCATTGTTGGGTAAAAGAGCTTAAGCATTTTTGTTCTAGAAAAATGCTGGATATGGAAATAAACTGTCCAATTTGGACATTAGTAATCCTTAACATTTGTTTTTATATGCACTGTAAACATAACAGCAAAATAGATTATTGCCATATGAAAAATAAAGACACTTAACCTATCGATTAATGAATTAACGTACTTTGAATATCAATTAGACTCTTAGAACAATAAGTATTTTTGGACCGACAGTGAGAGTTGATTTATCTCTTTTTAAACTAAATCTATTAATTAGAAGCAAAGATGTTTACGAAATCCTTGTTTTGTCTGCTATCTTTATTTCTGAGTGATATTGTGTCTTCTATAAATTAACAGCCAAATGTCAGAAACTACAGGAAGCGTTTAAATGTTGGTAGGATACAATTTTATCACGCATGTATTCTGAAAGCATACGATAATTATTATCGTATCCTTTCCTTTATCTGATAAAAGAATGGTTTCTGCATTACCAATATTTGAAACGCCATTTTGTGATACCAGCGATATCTTCTACTGTGAGTGAGCTTTCCCACATTGTTCTCGTTTCATCCAAGGAATTATCATCATCCTTGATCGTGACATACAGCTTTCTAATCAAATTAACTTAAAACACAAACAAATTCCTTTACTAATTCAAAGTTTATGTATAACCTTCTCGAAGTATGCATATAAATTAGACATTTCATTTTGCTTACATGTGTGTGAATTCTTATTACATGCAATATTGCATAATTTAATTTGATTTATTTTGATTATAGTACGAAAAATACTTTAGGACGCCTTTCTTTATAATACTTTGTTTAACCGAGTCTATTTTTTCGAAATTGGTTAAAATCAATTCTTTACAATTTCATTTACAAGCCGTTAACCGTTGTGGAATTGTTATTATTCTTATTACTATTTGTTTTTCAACTGCACAAGGAAGCACTGCAGGCGCCAGTATAACGGATACATAGTGCAGAACAATCCGTGCTGGTCAGTACTCGGATGGATGGATTAATACAGCGGGGAATATAAAACCGGCCGTGCTCTGAGGGCACGTAAAGCCATCGGTCTCGGTTGTCATACAAATAACTATAAAAATCGTAAAATTCTCTGTTCGTGGGTTAAGCTAGCGTCATTCCCGGCATATGTGCAAAGAGGGTTCGCAGAACCTACTCATTGTAGGTAATTAAGAACCCATTAACCTATACACAGTGGAAAATTTGTTTGTCACCTTATTTGTTTACTACACAATCGCATAAATTTTATATTTTATATATTTATATTATGTAATTCAAACTTTAGTACCCACTCTTCTAAAAATTTTCGTTACATGCGTTTAGAACAACCAGTACCTAAAGCTAATAAATCTGAATTTACACATTCTATACGGATATTCTTAAGGACTGCCCTATGGCAAAAATACCCTGAAAAGCTAATCTTACTTGTGAATTCTTGTAACAAACAAAACTGACTAATAGGAATTTCCATTTCTTTTAGTAAACTTTCATTGTGCTTGTGTAATTTTGAGCTGTATTTCAAATATACATACAAGTGAAAATTTGTAGAACTTATAATCTTATGTAATTAAATTAGTGTAATAATAACCGAAGGTATCATGTACGAGGTTTGTTCAACTGAACCCCATCTTTGATCAACTTAACGTTGAAAACAAATGGAATAATTCAAATGACGATTTGTTAATGTTAGTAGTGTTTGTAAGCAACACATTAATAAGTTTCTGGCGTTTGAATTTGATTCTGATTTTTGAAATGGCGTTTGTTGTTGAAAATCCGTCCAGGTTTGATCGGCGTGCGGCCCTATTTTTATGCGTTGAGGCTGTACAGCCCTTGCAAATTCATAAGCGAATGCAAGCAATGTATGAAAATGCATGTATTGCGTACCCAACTGTGAAGGAATGGTGCCGAAAATTTAAGAGTGGAAAAGAGGGGACTATGGATGAGCCGAGACCAGGTGCACGGTGTACTGCATTAACAGAAAATAATATGGTATATGTGGAAGGCCTTATTAGAGAAAATCGTCGAAATGCAGTTAGAGAAATTTCAGCAATTGTTGGTGCGAGTGTAGGATTTGTCCATAGTATTGTTCGTAATCTAGATTACAGCAAAGTTTGTTGGCAATGGATTCCTCGCCTCTTGTCTAATGAACAAAAATGCTTGCGAATGGACTGATCTATGCAACACCTCACGGACTGTCGGCAAAATGGTGATGACTTTCTTCTGTCAATAGTTGCTGGTGACGAAACTTGGTGCCATTACTACGAGCCATCCAGTAAGTTATCGTTGATGCAATGGAAACATTCAAGTTCACCACCACCGAAGAAGGTTAAAGTACAACCTCCTGCAGGCAAGGGGTTAACATTTTTTATCGACCGTGAAGGACCCTTCTTGATAGATTTTAAGGAACCTCGAGTAAATGTCAATGCAAATCTGTACAACGAAACTTTGAACAAGCTTCATCAAGCAATAAGAGGGCAACGTCCAGGAAAACTTACGCGTGGGGTCATTTTGCTGCAGAATGCTAGGCCTCATGTTGCTAATGTGGTAAAAGAAAATCTTCAACGTAAGAAATGGAGGCTTTTCGAGCATCCACCCTATAACCCGGATCTATCGCCTTGAGATTTCCGTATTTTTGGACAGCTGCAAAAGGCGTTAAAACGTCGGCATTTTTAGTCTGACTAAAAGTACAAATAGCTGTGGAAGATTTCTTCAATCAGCATTCACAAGAATTCTATGAGCAGGGTATACGTCGGTTAGTAAAACAATGGGATAGGTGCCTTAACTGTGACTGGTAATTAAATTGCTGAATAAATTTTTTATAAAGCAAAGATGGGTTTCAATTAAACACACCCAGTATAAAAAATGAAAATGTAAATGAAATGTAAAAAAAAATGAAACAACACCGTGAAAAATTCCATTTTTATAACCGTTTGGCAAAAAATGTAGAAAAGTATATTTTAAGATAAATTAAAACACAAATTACAAGTACATACCGTAATGCAGCTAAGTAATGGTGTTTTGTGAACATGGTAAAAGGTGTCGTATACCAATGCTAATAAACATAAAATATACATGTATACATGCATTATTAAAACAAATTTAATCAATTTAATGAAACGGCCTTCCCAGGTATGTGATCTTGAACAAATAAAACAAAAATAATAATAATTTTTAATAAAGGTGATCATTCTGATGAATAGCAATTTTCACCGGTATACCCAGGACTTGAAAAGGAAATATTTATGTTATGATAACGTAAATAACAGTATTTTTTAAAGTACATATACACAGGGTGAGCCTGCTACGAAAAATCAGTTTGATATCATGGTTATTTAACCTATACTTTTTTTTAATATATTATTATTTACATGTTTTTGGACAGATTTTAATAGGCAGTGCTCTCTGTATATAGGTGCAATAAGCAACATTAACAAAACCCATAATTTAATCTGAAAAACAATTATTTAAAAAAACTGCCCCCACCCTGGATATTCGTATGAGATCCTAGCCCTTAAACATATAAGCCCATTCAAACTTTCGTTGAGTCATGTCATTATTACATTTAATAGTGATACTTCGCGAATTGGAATCCTTAATTATTTTAAAAATCGATTTAAACTGAACAAATTAATGTCCTAATGGCTACAGTCGACAACAGTTCACTCAGACTAATATGTAAACGCGAAATTAGGCGGTTAAAAGTTTCTGGAAAGGCAGTATAATTGCAACATTTCTATCGCGGTATATGATTTCATGCAGATGTACATTTGTATTATTTTCGATTTTACGTTAATACTGCGTTAATTTGAACTGACAAACAAAATTCAGGTATTTAAATAGGCAGACTATTAAACTAAATGATTTATTGCAATTAGGGTATCACAGAGAACAATGTTTCAAGCAATTATCAAATTTAACAGTGTTAATTTTTGAGAACATAATTGTTAGAAGTAATTTCAAAAAATTATTCTTATCATTGGAATACCCAAAAATTAGTTTGGTACTACCACTGCCTATTACAATCTGTACAAAAATACTTTTTCTGATATTTCAAATAAGCGAGATATCAACTGATTCATCTTAGCAGACTCACCCTGTATACCAACCTACATGCAATGTTGTTACTTTCATCAGTCTATTTTCGGTTAAGAATTGGAACTAACTAAGCATCAGCTAACTAATTTATCCCGTATTGGTTGTAATAAATTTTGTATTATACAGTGTGTCTCTCTTAAAAGTATAACACCCTTATATCTTTATTAGTTTTTATTCAATTTGAACCAAAATTTCCTCAAAAATGGTACACAGTATGGTCTACTTATGGCGTAGTAAACCATAATGTGTTTTATCTTTGACGAAATTTTAAGTCAAATCGGATAAAACTAATAAATATATAAGGGTGTTACACTCTTAAGCGACACACACTGTATGTAGTGTTACTGGGCCTCTTATTTTGTCTTTTTTATAAATCCCGTAAAAATTTGATTATAATTGGACCTCGTTTATACGGCTTACACAGTTGTACTGTTCTTCATAATTATATCAATTGATTAGCAGTGCAAATGCACAAATCCTTACCAAATTTCAATGCTCTAAACTAAACCATTTTGAACTATAAAATAATATACAGTGCGGTCGTAAAATGTCCTCCCCCTACTAACTTTTGAACGACTTGATATTTCTTGACAAAAATGTTTATACTTTAATGGGTATAAATAGTCGGCGTCCCCCGCAACCCATTCGGGGATGTGAGAACCACCTTCGCCGGCCGTCGGTGCGCCGTACTTATGCGAACAGATTGCGTTCGCGACCGACCCGCTGCGATGACGTGGACACGTGCTGGACGTCGATTCGTGTTTCGACTTTGGACGCTACTGGCGCCCGAACGGTACTAGCTATGGGAAAGTGCCATAAGGAAAAGTTGTTGTCCTCGACGAGGCCAACAACCGCAAATCGCAAAATTTTCCGGGTGCCTTCTTTTTTCCATAAACTTGTTATTATCAATCATCCGTCATTGTTTTCTACATGAATATTTTTTTATGAAACTCAAGGGTGAGACGGAGAATTAAAATACCTTTCAAATGAGGTGTACTCGACCCCATTGCCATTTAAATAAATAGTTCAAGATGGCGCCATTTTGAAAGTTATAAAATTTAAATGTGGGCTAGAAAGTATTATTTAGCCTCCCATTAAAGCACACAATATTTTGTGAAGAAATATCAAGTCGTTCAAAAGTTAGTAGGGGGAGAGGACACTTTACGACCGCACTGTATATTTGACAAACAAAATCGAATCGGTGGTAAACTGGGTAAAACAATAGAAGGCAAGAATGGAATGAACACATTGATAGAACAAACGACATATATATAATAAAAGTAAAACGCTTAGGATGACCCAAGAAGCGCTGAGTGTTAGCCTGATTGGTAGTTAAAGAACAGACAAATTTTATCTATAATGAAGAAGATATTTAAACCAATCTCCGGCATTTTGACTTACGAATTTTCCGTTTTTTTTTAAGTATTACAAAGACCAATCGGCGTTTGGTAATCAAACCATGGTCTTTCTGGTAATCTGAAAAAAAGATTATAATGCAGTACTTGTTAATGATATGTAAAACTGTCAACATTTTTCTAAAATTTACATTTATATAGAATGGATTGGAATGTCGAACGTCCTAAAAGACTATTTCCAGTGCGGCAGGAAATTTATTCCACCTGAATCAAAGTTGTGGAATTCCTGCATCGATAATTAGAAGATAAAAATTACATGCATAACAAAAGTTTACGGAAGATACACCGACCTGTTTTACCAATTGGGCGTGGAGCTTCCGGTATCGTCTTACAAGTCACATCACCTGTTCATACGTGAATATGACAAACACGTTCAGTTTTTGACCGCTCACGTCCACGATATTAGTCAACTTTGCATGAATGACTGTAGGATGGATTGTGTAGGTAGATTGTAAATCGATTCAGGATTTTCCAAGCAACGGTAAATAGAATGGTGTTGTAATCTTACGCTCAATATGTTTTTAAAATAGTAAATAGAGTTTTAGAATAATCGGATTTATTTAATACACCTCCAATTAGCACCCTTTATTTTGATTTTAAAGCTGTTTAATAGTTTACTTACATGATACTTTTTCATATAGATATAATACCAACAAAGCATTACCCACTAAGTGCTACCAAATTATCTAAAATAAACATTTCCTATGTCATTAATACGCGTCCTTGATACCCATTGTTCTTAAAAATTAATAAAAACTTATGATAGAAAAAACTGCCAGCTATGTAAAAAATATGCTAAACTCAACCTACGTTTATGATATGCTTGAACTTAATATAGTACAATATTGTCACCTTATCATTTAATAAGAACCTGTTTCAACAGTTGTATAATACTTATCATATTAATAATATCAATTTTAGTTAAACTCGATGAGAGTTAAAGGGTCATTTTGGTAAGAAATAAATGAGTCTTTAGAAACATTTGCAAAAAAATTAAATTTCAACTGGAAATAACAGAATATAAAATTTAGTCAACAATTGTTAAACATGTTTCTTGCTTTTTCGTTGATATATTTTAATTAAGAATTATCTCGGATGACCGTAGAACACCGTTAAGACACACTATTTAAATTGTCGTTATCAATGAGAGACTTCAAATATTTTGCGAATCTTCAACAACTGTAAAAAGACTGTATTACTGAAGATATTTTGGAATTATGTTTTCAACAACCTGGAAAATGAAAGTTTTATTAAAGATGTTTTGGAGGTATTTGTTTTCAACAACTGGAAAATATTAAAGTATTACTGAAGAGATTTTGGAGTTATTTGTTTTCAACAACTGGAATATTAAAGTATTATTAAAGATGTTTTGGAGGTATTTGTTTTCAAATACTGGAATATTAAAATATTATTAAAAAAGTTTTGGAGGTATTTGTCTACAACAGCTGGATAATTAAAGTATTATTAAAGATGTTTTGGA
>JABXWE010033003.1:0-24278 GCA_014611495.1 Limonius californicus
ATAAAAATTCAGGATATCTAACATGGACTATTATATTTATTGTATAGCTTTAGAATTAGTAATCAATAGCGTTTGTGAAAATTCGTGTGAAATGCTTGTAATGTATAAAATATACCATGTCTATGATTTTTATTGTAATTAACTAATAAATGACATAAGTGTGAGTAATCATGTTTTCCTATATACACAGGGTGGAAAATTTACCCTTACTAGTCGACACATTTGTCTTATTTTAAAACACATGTAAATTGTTACAGCAGTAAAATGAGAAGAACTAGATGATATTTCATCGTAATGATTCACTGTTTAATTATTTATTTATTAATTATTTGCATTGGCAAACAATTTTGTTGGTTACCCCGACCCGACTTGGGATTCCACTAATATACACCTAAACACGTCTGACCGTACTGCATTACTAGAATCAGAAAAAATATGACCGGACTTGCGCTCTACGTGGTGCAACCTTAACAAAATCGTTGCTAAATTGTAGGTAAGCAAAGAAAATATTGTAAGAAAATTATATCTGGAATTTTTTTGCTGGGCGTCCAAAAAGCAGGTATTGCAAGCATAATGAGGTGCATTGAACTCGACGTTCATTGTAACAGTTTCAATAATATTTGAAAATACAAAGTATTGGAATCTGTTAATAGTTAAGATGTATTTTGTTGCTAATCATGTGGAGTATTTATATAAATTCCTGTTGGTGGTCTTCGCAGTTTGATTGCAAGTTAAATTTTTTCAAGTTTGCACAAAACAAATACCTGAACGATTGCTTGAAGGTTTTGGCTATTGGGTTATTACTAACATTTCCCTTTTACCGAAATATCGCAACCGTATTCTTAAATGCTTCCTGCATTAGTTGCCGTCTTAATAAGCATTCTACCCCATAATTTGTTTCAACAATAAACAACAACGTTTTTGTCAGACCGCAACAAATCATTGGGAACAGGCTTTGCAGTTGGCCCATGGAGGAGGGGTGGTTCACGGAAAACGCTTACAAGAAAAAAGTCTTGGCTGTTGTAATGTACAGGATTAATCAAAATCAGTGGGCAATTACACAATAATTAGAAGTCATGAATTTTTGAATAATGGTTATAAATATATTAAACAAGATACGAAATAATTAGCACAATTACTAGCAGAAAAAAGATAACGCTCAAAACAGAACCAGAGTCGGTTTTGTTATAGATTATGTATACACAAAAAGCTTCGTGACGTCCGAGTTTGATGCCTCGCCGCTACTTGCCATGATATTTACGGCAATATCAAAAAAATAAGTGCTTAGTCAATAAGAGTTGAGTTCACAAAACAAGTACCGTAATTTATTAATATATAATTAGCAATTGAAAGTTGCCTTATTTTATGAAAATCAAACTACGTCTATGTTCTACAATTTGAAGCACTAAAAAAAAAGAAAACCTCTGTACAGTTTTCACTAAAATATGTGGTATATATGGATAATGTCTACCTTAGTTCAGCGATTATTTGAGGCAAGCACAACAGGGTTTTCTAAGTATTTTGTATCTGTATCTAACGTGACGCCCTTGCGTGGGAAATAGGCCGATGGTATTGCACCATGTGACAACAGGTTGTGTAAGTTGGAATTCCTCCAGATAAACAAAGAACAAAACAGCCGGAGGTACACAATATAGCGTAATTAACATTTTTCTTCAGGAAACGGCGAATTAGATGTTTTGTAGCAGTCAAGAACGATGATCACAGGCACAGAGTTTTTGTTAATGTAGTGAACGGCAACCAGAACGGTAAGGAAGCAAAGGGTTTTTTTTTCGTTTCAAGCGCATGGATATACAACACTGAATTTCCGCCGTGAACGGTAAAACTTATTAATTATATGACCAATTGCTAACCCTCGAACTCGCTACCAAAAAGCAACGTGCAAACACCGCTAGTGTCTGTCCCCGACCGTTTATTCCCCTTGCAAAAAACAGTAAACCAGCCGCTTTGGTCAGATCTGAAAAGGAAACGCCAAACACATGTAACTCCAAGGGCACGATTCCAGGAAATGTTTCCGATAAAGCAGACAAAACCATACACAATCCAGTAACGACACTTCGCGATAACGGAAGGACCTAAGATGCTTTATTTAGTAATTAAAATAATGAAGTGAATTTAAAGATTCTACGAATTTGAAAGGAAATTTGACGAACGTCACATGTTTTTATGTCTCCAATAGCTTCTAAACTGTTTTTAATATTGTTTACATATGACAATATTCAGTTGAAAATGGCAACGATTTTTGTATTTTGCACACAAACAGCGCATCTCTAAAATCGTTCATAAATTTAATAAGTTGCTGTTACCACATAAGGTGGCAACAGACACCTCCTTTCGGATTGCAGCAACCATAGAATCGCTGACAATTTGATATGCTAGTTTAAATTAATTTTTTAGAAATTATTGCAAAAAAATATGTACATTTGATATTTTTGACCTACTTGAAATGTTTTTTGGATTTAATATCCGCTCTCCAGTTATTACTATTAAACGCATTTAAGAATATTAAATGTATATATATATATATATAGATTTATGAATAATATGCCAAACAAAAGAGAAAGAGTGAGCAATTAAAACAATTATTTATAGTTTGATAAATTTGTTTTTCTGCGTTTTAGAAGAAAAATACTAATAATTTAATTATTTTATTATATTATACAATACAACAAATGTTGTTGGTATTTCTAGAAACTAAGATGATTATTTACATCAACATTTGCAATGGTAGCAGCAATAATAGTAGGTAGTACGTAATGGATCTGTAATATAAAAATGATTTAAGAGCACAAGATGAACAATGTAATTGTTTTATTAAAATAATATATAGAGTACTTAAATGACGGAGCCAAACGATGCTCGTTGCTGTCCTATGTTTCATTTGTTAAAACCTCGTCAAACAAACGATAGTTAATCCCCAGGTATTACGGCTACTTTCCAAGATAAAGGTAGTTGGTTTGACCAAGAAACGGTGTGAAAAAATTACCTTGCTAGAGCCATCTCACTCTTAGTGCTAGTTTATTGAAACCTAGCCCCATGCTAAATTCGGAAGCACACTGATACGAAGCGCCCTCTTTCTCCAATGTCCAACGTAGCCCTGTTTATTTGCCTATGGCACTACCTACCGGAATGCTGGAAAGTGAACTAAGGTTAATGTAAAAAGCAATGAGTATAGTGTACGACAAAATAAATTTGTAAGGGAGTTTTAATGTTGTTCTTATTTTTAGTAAATTAGATAAATGTGGACGATGGGTTTGTATGTATTATGTTCTTAAGAGGTGGTAGATTGTTGAAAGATGTAAAAATACCCCTAGATGAACTTCAAATATTTGATAACACGTAGGTTTATTTTGCCGTTTTTGCACTGTATTCGACTATTTTGTATCATCAGCTTTTATAATTATTTTTCAATTTTTAACTGTATTTCAATCTTCGATATGTTGTCTACTAATTAAAAAGATATCTTGATAGCGATTCTCTTGTCCCGACTTCTCAATATGTTAGATGTGAGATGATTTGGTGAATTTAATTGTCTTCTAAATGAAGTTTCTCTTGAGCCTATTAGTGCCATATGGTGGGTGTTAAAGACTACATTTCGAGTAAATGTAGCCTTGTCTCTCCATAAAATATTGCTTAAGAAATAAGTATTAGCTCCGTGGTAATTGAGCAATTGGCAACAGCTAACACGTATTGAGAAATCTCCCCGTAATAATCCTTTCCTTTTTTAAATATTGTAAAGATATAAACCAGTTTATTTAATTATTCTATGAATAGAAGAAGAATAACGCGCCTTGATGTTTTTGCACCATTATAGTTACACTCTGAATGTATCAACTAAAATGATGATTGCAGCAAAAGTCGTAAACAGTATCGAGGAGTTTCGGGTTTGTCGCAGCAATTGGCCTTTATGAATCAGGTGGCGTCTTAGAAAATGGAAAATTCAATTTATTATGCCGTAAAACAAGAACAAATCTGCAAGGTTTATGAGTGCTTTGTTTGTAGATCTATACCACTTAAAGCTTTAAAAATGGTAAGTTACCAAATAACGAAGCAAATTAAAAATTAAATTACAGCTAGCTAATTTACAGTTTACTAGATTGATAAATTTTCTCATAGACGATTCAAAATTAGTAACACTAGTCATTTCAGCAGTTTTCCTGCTCATCTCTCTCTCTCTCTCTCTTTAGCCTTCCGTCGTACATATTTAAACATAGGCCTCTCTCATTTCTTTCCATCTTGCCCGGTCGCTGGCTGTTCTTATCCATCCTTTGCGTACCGTTTTCTTAACATCATCGTACCATCCACTACGCGGTCTCTCTCTTCCTCTCTGTCCTAACCGTGTATAATAGTGCTTGACCATCTTTTATCTGTGTACCTGGCTACATGACCTGCGTAATCCCATTTTAATTTCGCGATTCGTTGAACCATATCAGTCACTTCAGTTATGTTTCTTATACGTTCGTTGCGCATTCGGTCTTGAAGAGAGATGCCTAGCATAAGCCGTTCCATTGCTCTCTGCGTAATTCTTAATTTGTTGTGTTTGTACCCAGGGTACGCATTGTACGCATTGGTCATAAACTCGTGCCCTAAGAAGGATTGGTATTTTTTTGTTTTTAACACGTAACTAAGTTTACTGAATGCAACCCATCCCAGTCTTCTTCTTCGTTCAATTTCTGCTGTCTGGTTCTCCTTTCTCAGTTTTAATATCTGACCCAGATGTATATAGTGGTCAACGTTCTCCACGATTTTGGATCTTATTTCTGTTTGTGGGTCTTCTTCTCACATAACTTTTGTTTGTTTAAGTTCATTCGTAGATCTATTTTATTCGCTTCCCCTTCCAGTTCTATAAGATTAGTTTTTAGATCTTCTTTATTGTCGGCTACCAAGACTATATCATCGGCGTTTCCTTAGTTATTCACTCTTGCGCCATTTACGTTTACTCCTTTTTCTTCCCATTGTAGATTTTTAAACATATCTTCCAGAGCCAATGTAAATAGTTTTGGAGATATCGTATCTACCTGTCGTATCTCTCTTTTAATTGGAATGTTATTTGTGTTTTCTTGTAGTTTAACACTTACTATAGCTCTCTCATATACGTAATTTATTATTTGTGAGTATCTGCAGTTTACTCTTGCATTTCTAAACCCTGTTGTTGTTGCCCACAAAAGCTAGGTGTAATGACATGTTATATTCAGCGGCTTTTTCAATCAAAATTCTCATAGTAAGCAGATGCTCATTCGTACTATAGTTGCTTCTAAAACCTGCTTGCTCTATAGTTTGATATCCATCTAATTTGTTGGTTAACCGGTTGTTCAGGATCTTTCTGAATAATTTATAGGCTTGTGATAATAAACTTATTGGTCTGTAGTTCTCTAGTAATTTTCTGTCTCCTTTTTTGTACAATAATACAACCACCGCGTTATTCCATTCCGTGCGAATTTTACCTTCATGAATACATTTATTAAATAGCTTGGTTAGTTTACCTATGATTTCATTTTCACCTTCTTTTAACATCTCTGTAAAACCCCGTCTTCGCCTGGGCATTTATTGTTTTTTACAGATTTTAAAGCATATCGTATTTCTTCTTCGTCAATTTATGGCATTTCCTCTGAGTTTATATTTAATACTTTTCCTTAATAATTTAATCCTTGAACTTGTTCTGTACTTTCTGAACTGTATAGGTCTATATAATATTCTTCTGTTACTTCCAATAATCCGTCTGCGTCTGTAATTTCTATTCTTTCCTTATTCCTTAAACAGATTATTTTTAATTTTCCTGGTCCTTTTCTCAGACGCCTCATATTTATATTTTCTTCTATTACTTTTTCTATTTCTTTCTCATAATATTTTAATGTCTTTTCGTATCATTTTTCTAGCAACTTTACACACTTCCAGAAATTCTTCATATTTATTCTCCCTAAATAATGTCCTCTCTTTGTGCTCTCTATAATATTTGTTATATCTTCAGTGATTTTATTCATTCCGGGTTTCGGTTTTTTCGCTATTTCGCTATTTCGCTTCTTCTCCAAAGAAGGAGTTCTTGGCAGAAGTTCATACATAGGTGGTTTGCCTTTGCCTTCCAAGGAGAAACGGTTGTTTCAAGATGCGATGTTTTAAGACCTGTAATATAACCCGCGTTCTTGAGCCCAAGAGTCCAACACAATAACCGGTACGTCACGGCCATTCCTTTATATTAATGTACTATAAAATCCATACAATTACTATACATTTCATGTATGTACATTTACTTAAGAGGAAGTTCCGTTCCATTTATATTGAATTTAGAATTACTAATTTTATGCAGCTTTCTATTGTTACTAAAATCTCGTTATGAACGAAAGTAAAATGTTGATATTCTTTTTATTAGCCATACAAGGCAGTGTTTCCGATTTGTATTTTAATAATGGTAGTTCTGATAACGCTCTTGAAGTATGCCTCTCACATTTAATTGGAAAATTATTCCTGGCTGACGAGAGCCTTATATTTGAGAAATTTCAAGGGATTGCGTTACCGAAAATATCTAATCATCCTCGTCTAGTTGTAATAGTCGACAAGCCAGTCAAGATGACTTTAAGGTTTTATAATAATTATATCATATACTTCAATAGTGTTACAAGTTTGAATGCTACTTTATATAAACTAAGAAACTCTTCTGTTTGGAATGAAAGCGAAGGACCCAGAGGAAAATTTTTACTAGCTACTTCCTCAATTATTAATACGGAAGTTTTATTTGAAATGCTTTGGTCTTTTGAAATAATAAATGTGGTATTAATCGTATATCACGGAAATACGTATAGTAAGCAGGTACCGTATGTATATATGGCTAACCCATTTGTAACAAAATGCAATCGTGGAAAAAAATTTGAATGCAGCTTTATTCAACCTTGTGACAGAACCATAAATATTACTCTCCATACGCCCGTAAAAGAATTGAGCGGTTGCGCACTTGTGTTAGTGAGTACTTTTAACATCTCCAAAAACTTGAAAATACAACCTGTTACTGGTGTTATGGTAAATTTGCTTGATATAGCATCTAACATTTTTAATGCCAATATATCCTACGTAACAACACAAAACGTGAAAGAAACTTTATATAATTATAGTGAAATGATAATCTTCACGGCTGTGAACAGAAGATTAGAGGAATATTTTGTTGATTACGATGTAAGCGAGTTAGTTTATCAGGACCAGGCTATATGGGTGGTTCCAAAGGCACCAAAGATTTCTAATGTTAAACTAATTGCTTCGGTTTTTAAAATAAAACTGCGGACTGCGATAGTTGTAACTTTAGTTGTTGCTACAATCATATGGTGGTTGTTGGCAAGGTGCATGATTGGCGAAACAAATATAGATACGTTTTTTAGGAGTTTCTTGATTATTTTAGCGTTTTCTCTGTCTCGTCCATGTAATTTTATACCAAACTTTAATTCTTTGCGATGTGTTATGATATGCTATTTATTTTATAGCACTATAATAGTTACATCATTTCATGCAAACTTTATTAGTTATCTGACCAGACCTGTACATGAACGTGGGATAACAACAGTAGAAGAACTTGCTGAATCGAGACTTGCAATAATAGTGACGTCATGTGCATCCATAAGAAGTAATACTGGACAGCGCCATAACGAGGCATATAATATGATGCAAAAACATGCTGTACTTTTTCCTCAAATGAATGTTACACATTATTTAAGATACCCTGCCTATTATCGCAATGGAAGTACAATTGTGGGCAAAAGAGCACTAAGATTATTTCCAAGAGAGAGGTCTAAGATGGATACTATAGAACACGATACGGAACTGTTTAGTTACGAATTATCGCTCGCCATGAGGAAAGGTCATTACTTTATACCGATATTCAACACACTATCTAGAAGGCTGTTTGAATGTGGGTTTCATGAAAAGGTCTTTTTTGACGCTGCACAGCAAGCATGGTTTGTCGAAGATACGAATTCAAAAATTGTACTGAAAATTGGTCACTTACAAGGTGTTTTTATTTTGTGGGGTGAAGGATTATCGTTGGCCACTGGAATATTTCTGTTAGAAATATTAATATATCGCTGTAAGTCCCGAAAACATTAATTTCAATAAAGTTAATAGTAATGATAATGATAGCTCTGTCATGTTTTAAGCTGAAGATGCCAAAGAGGATGCACTATAGCATGAAAATTTCCTATTAGTGTTTATTATTTAAGCTGTGAGGTGGTTCTTAATATAAAAAATTTAGTTGCAAGTTCCACTGTATTTACAGTATACATCGGGTAGTAATGAGCCAGATACTGATTATTCGTAGGACTGTTCACTTAGTCTGCGTAATCTAAATCTATATTTACATAACTTTTTACTGCCTTTCTTTACTTCTTTTAGTATTAGAATATGTTTCAGAACTTCATGTTATCATAGCATTCACCATGATGCGTAAATACCTATTTTGATCTTTTACTCAGTTTTTCGCCCTGCCTCGTTCTATTTTTTCTTTTATTAGAGACTTTACTTTCCTATTTAACAGACGTACTGCTTTTTATCTTCAGCATCACTATTTGATAGCCATCGCAGGGATAGTTGTTTCTTCCGATCAATCTTCTTTTCTATCTCATTTTCCTTACCAGTCCATAGACTTAGTTCTGTGTGTGTCTATTATTTCTCTCTCAAAGCTTCTTTGGTGGCTTGGTGTATGTGGGACTTCTTCTTCTTCGAGTGCCTTATCTCTTACGAAACGTAGCGACTTCAGTAGTTTTTTTCAGTGCTTCTTGTAGCTTTTGTGTTAATTTCGGTCTTAGTGTTAATATATAGCAGAATCTTCCTGAGTTTTTCGGACGATTGTTTAAATTCTATACTGAACCACGACTGTATTCGCCTCTAAATTCCATTTTTGCTTTAACTAGGCGAGGATTTGATTCACATGTACTACCGCTGTATACCCGCTAGGGTGGATCGAAAATGCTTGTTTTGAAACATGTTCTTGTAATAGTGCGGAATAGTTGCGTATGGTGATTATAAGCAAAAGAAACTTAAACATTTTTAAAATCGGTTAACATCTTGAGGTGCCGCCACGCCATTAAAATAATGACTTTTTCGATTTTTTTATTCAACTTTATAATGTGGTATATTGTCATGTCCAAGTACAACGAATTGCAGATATGTATCAGTTTCAACTGCTAAGTCAGTAACCAAGGTCATTCTGCGCCACAGTGCGCATGCGCGTGATTATGGGCATTGTCACACGTGCAACTGACGTGTAACTGAACATCTTAGTTCAGGGTTTTTATCCACGCGGTAGGTCGATAACTCCGTCATTGTGTTAATTATTATTTTCGAACAGCTATTTTTTTCTGCTAGTTGGCTAATTTCTAGCCGCAATAATATTACCATGAAGGGAGATCTACGTGAAATAAAGACAAGAAAACAATATAACTGTGTTATATTTGGTAATCCTCAAGAATTTGGTGGGTCTGCTTTGCCGTCCTATGAATTTGTAATGATGTTTTACCTCTTCGTGAAGCACGATTTGAAACCTAGAGCTGCAGTAAAGAACCCACTGTAAGTGAAATCGGAGAAATTGTCGCCCAAAAACTTGAAGAGATTTGGCATAATGCATCTATCCCGATCGTATCACACACTAGAATTCTACAAATGCTCCGCAATTATCATGACAAGTATAGAAACATGATAAAATCTTTTAAAGGTAAAAGCAGTCGTGAGAGTTATCAATTAAAACTAAAAGCGTTTCAAGCCGATGCAAAGAAACTGTTTGATATTTCTGCATGCAAATGCGAAGAATTTCATTTTTGTTCGTGTCCGAGAGAAAAAAGAGTTCCAGTTGAAGAGCGTTCCTTTCGTTTAGACCAGAGATCAGAACTGAAAATGATTATAGGATCGTTGAATATAGAAAGAACCAAGCAACTTACTGAAAGAATGAAGAGAAAAATTGAAGAAGAAGCAAGAAAGGCTAAGTTGTTGAAAGAAAAAGAATCACAGCCTTCAACTTCTATGGTTTCTGACTCCGAACAAGAAATTGAAGAAGCTTACTTGGACTCAGATTTTAATGCACCAGTACCTAAACTTAAAAAACGGAAGAGAAACGCTACTCGCACGCGAACTCCCTTACCCAATTTTGCAAAAGTATGTGATCGTACCGATATCTCGGGCAGATCTACGGCTACCATTGCTAGTGCAGTTTTAGAAGATGTTGGGTTAATTAAAAATGAGGATAAAACTAAAGTGGTAGACAGAATGAAAGTAAGACGGCAACGAAAGAATTTAAGGTCCAATCTACAAGAGCAATTCAGATCAGAGCCTTTGAAAATTAGAGGACTATACTTTGATGACCGTAGGGACAAAACCCTATTTCAAGAAAAGAAACAAACTAAATATTACAAAAAAACAATTACCGAGGAACACTATATATTAGTAGAAGAGCCAGGATCAAAATATATTGGTCACGTATCGCTCACTTCTGGCTCAGCAGATTCAATCAGTAAAAGCATTTTGGAGTTTCTTGAAGATGGTTCTATAGACAGTTCTAATCTAAAAGCAATTGGCTGTGACGGAACAGTGGTTAATACTGGTCAAAAAGGAGGTGTAATTATAAAATTAGAGAAAAAACTCCATTGTCCTCTACAGTGGAACATATGCCAATTACATGGCAACGAATTACCATTCCGACATCTATTCCAATATATTGACGGATCAACAAAAGGGCCTAAATCATTTGAAGGACCTATCGGAAAAAACTAGAAAGCTGTGTCAATTTTCCAGTTGTTAAATTTCAGAGCATAGGTAGTAATTTGCCAGAAGTGGTAATAGATTATTTGAGTACTGATCAGAAATATTTATTGGAAATATGTCTAGTAATTTCCTACGGACAATATTCTCAGGACCTGGCTCAAAAAAATCCAGGAAAAATGGGTCACGCAAGATGGCTTACCACTGCAAATCGCGTTTTACGTTTATATGTCGGGACTGAAGTACCATCGAATCAACTTAACATACTGGTAACATTCATTTTAAAGGTGTATGCCCCTATGTGGCTCCGAATTAAAATGAAGCCTCCTTGTAAAGATGGAGCTAAACATTTGTGGGAAACTATCCAATTTAGCCGATACCTTAGTGCAGACTTACGAAATGTGGTTGATCCCGTGATTCAGCGAAATGGATTCTTTGCTCACTCAGAAAATATTCTTTTATCTATAATTACTGATAATCGACAACATATTAGAGAACTGGGAATTAGAAGAATACTGAAAGCCAGATCACAAAAAAAAATGAAAATATTGGCATATTTAGAATTCCAGAAATTAATTTTGACGCCAAGGAGTATTTTAATTTAATCGACAGGACAGAAATTTCTGAACCACTTTTAACTTTTGACATAACCGATGACGAGCTGAAAAATATGATCCAAAAGAACGAAGATATTGCAATCAAGACTTTCCTCGATTTCCATCTCATACGCAAGCAGTTGAGAGATGTGTGTGTGCGCCATTTCGCGCGATGGTTTTATTCGCGCTAAACTTGAATCACGAAAGACAATGCCAAACTTTGCTACTAAATCAGATTATAAAACTCGAATGTAAAATTGTGTTATATATTAACTAAAATTTAAAATAAAAACATTAAAATTTCAAATTTACATTTTTTTTTATTTTTAAAACACCGTGACGGGATCATAAAAAAATTTTTTTTTTAATTCAAATTTTGTATGAGATATGCGGAAGCCAATACGCAACTATTCCATACTATTACAATTTCAATAACAAAAAAAAAATTTTTTTTGGCCTTTTGATCCACCCCAATACTCGCGTATGTGTGGTTTTTCTTTAGATTTAAAGTTTCTTGCAGATTTGATCCATACCAGTTTCTAACACAAGGGAGCAGTCATTAATGATTTCCAGAAAAAAAGCGTTCACAGGATGTAATTAACTGCATCTGTGTACATGGGTTGCATATTTTGTATTATTAATATATATATTTTGTATTTATATATTAAAAAAGAAGGGATTATTACCCAGAGTTACTAAGTTAATAAACTATGGATTAAATGATATGAATAATGTAATTTTTAATGAGCATATCTTCGAAAACTGCCGTATACGCCTGAGTCACCTACAAGAAGAATGTGATCATGTCTGGTGGCAAAGTAAACGAAGTTTCCTTCACACACTTTTAAGAACAATATGGTTTAAATGGGCAGAAAATAGAAAACTTTTAATAGAAACAAATAATGAAGTACAAAGTATTTAGAAAAAATAAAATACTATCGCTAGAGAAGGTTGTTGAATGGAATTTTCAATCTGGACACAAAACTACGAAACACTGGACAAATGGCAAAGCAGTTTGTTCATTTAAACGTATTTAAAATGAAAATTGCCTTATTGTTATTCATGCGGGCGGAGAAATGAGATTTATACCAAATGCTTTACTAATTTTTAAATCTGTATAAAACTGATGATAATCATGACGACATAACCTTTGAAAATTATGTAAAATGGTTACGACATCATTTAATTCCATTGTCACTAGCTAGATCTATCACTGTTCCTGATAGTGCGTCTTCTCATAATGTTCAGTTAAACCCAGCGCCGAAATAGAACTTCATAAACTATATAAGCCCGTTAGGTTTCTACGCTACAGGTCTCAAATCCGAGCACCAGAACATCGGATTTTTAATAGTTGCGTAAGACAGTGATAAACTAGCGAGATATTCTGTCCAGTAAATCGTCTCTATAATAGAAGAGTTCGAAAATTCTGTAGTTCCGAGCCCACTAGAAGCTGTAAGTCCTCTATGTCAAACGCGTAACATATCCTTTGGTCTGTAGGCGATAAGGCACTCGACAAAAAGAAGTTAGACATTGGTGAATGGCAGCTGGTTAGCTAAATTGCAACTTCAATATTTAGGAATCAAATAAAAATTTTTGTTGATCATATTGTATAATTCAATTTAATATTGTATTCTCTACAACTGATTAACATTTAGATATATTATTGATGCTTAAACTTCTAGTCTCAAAGTGCAACTTTACACATATATCCAGAGTACCTTCTGTAAGACTATTATTTTGTATTGCTTCAGATTTAGTAAGCAGTACCTTTTGTAAATATTTGTGTGAAATGTTTGTAATTGATATAATATATCATGTGTTTAATTTTTGTTTTATTATGAATTAATAAGTATAAATAAAGATGATTTACCTGTTATTTATATATCTTAGACAGAAACTTTACCTTCACCACTCGTCATATATGGCTTATTGTAAAACATACGTAAATCGTTAAAGCAGTAAATTGAAGAAGAAAATGAGATATTCCATAGTTTTCTTTATTATTTAATTGTTTATTTATAATTTTTATTAGCAAAAGTGTATATAATATGCGATGGCAACTGTTACGGGTCAATCGAGCTTTTTTGACGACCCGTAACCGGATAGGTGGAAAAAGGCCTACAGCTTAGCTCAGAAAAGTAGGGGCAGTACGTGAAGATCGCTTGTGGGAGAAAATATTTAGTTGTGTGCAGGGCGAGTCAAAATAAGTGAGCGCCACCTTCCAAATCCAGCTGATTGTAGGTCCTCGTGGAAGGCCGAGAAGCCAACCGCTTACGGGAACGGAACTTACCTTTATTGTGCCTCCTCCTATATATTTGGAGCTTGCAAAATTCTTACACAAACCAATACAGAGTACACAAAAATAAAAGAGGCAGTAAATTTTAAAACACATATAATGAAATTATTGGAAACGACAGTACAACGATTTTATAATTCTAGATTACAACAGAGTACTTTGAACGTTCAAGAAAGGGGGAACTCGCCGCCCATGGCCAACGGTATTTAAAATCTTGTAATAACTCTGCGTGGTCAGTGGCGTCGAGTATACAGGAATCATACAATATAAACAATTAAATTTTTACAAATATTAGTGCAAATAAAAACAATTTGCGACTGAAGGTCGCTTTTTGGTCCAACAAAACAAAGTTTAATTAGGTCAAATTTTGCAAGTTGCGCGTAAGTTCACCATACACAAAAACTGGTCTGTTTTTACCTTAACTACCGGTGGAGACAGGCACAATTTCGAAGAGTTGACGGGATGTTGTTGAAAATCCACAAATACACCCCTGGAGACTTGATTGAATGAAGTCAACAAGGGCCCGAAACTTTGATGCGTTCAGCGCACCGATAGTAACTGCAGAGCGACGGGGCTGGTTTCGAAATTAATCCGCCAAACGGCGATCGGCCAATTCACAAGGAATTGCCTTTACCGGGGTTGAATCCAGTGTTTCCTTTTAAATCCGGCAGTAGCCAATGGTCTGTTTATACCCCTTGGCAAAACAGCGAGACGAAACACACATAACGGATACCCCTCAAAAAAACCCCAAAAGCCGCCACTTGCAGCACACGATATATTTACGGCCCTCCCCTGAAGATGTAGTTTTGAGAAGGTCCGGAGCCAGGAGAGGTCTAAGGCTGACTGCTGTATAAACGCAACGGGAATCTGCACCTTCTCCCACAAAAATTGCACCATATTTCGAAACGTTATGAAATGTTCTAGAACGAAAATGACCACGTGCGACCTTCGAGAGAAGTCCAACAACAAATCCTAAATGGTAGCACTGTTTAACAAAGGAATTCGCAGATATCCCGTCTGATCGTCGAAAAACATCTTACAAAGAAAAAAACCTTGAACAACTCTGGGACTCTTTTGGTCATAAATTATTTCTGAACGGAAAATGCTAAAACTGTTAACAACGCTCAATCTTAGAAAAACGCAAAGTAACCAAAACTGTTAACAAAATAAAACTGCAATTAAAATAACGTTATTAATTCTTATGAAGCGGCAAACAAATTAAGAAATCAATTCATAGAAAGCGGCAAATTTTAAAAGTACATAACACAACTTACAAATCAGTCATAGGACATACATATATACTATGGATTGGTGATGCCAGAAGGCATTGTCATGAAGCAGTCAGATTTTTACAGTTCATTTATAGCAACGATTCTCTGTAATTTATTATGCGGTTTCCATAATACGTAAGCGTAATAGTCAGCAGTGATTGTGGTTTATATCAGGAAGTAATTAATTAAAAAAATTCATTGGCATCCCAAAAATTGGATTCCATTGGTTTGCTTGCAGATTTTTGTTTGGTTTTCGCACCTTAGTGATGAATCTGATTCATCAGCAGTTACAGTGTTCTACAAAAAATATTCTTAACAAGTAGAGCAAGGTTTTTCGGCTTTATTTTGTTGATTTTTTGATAGATGGCGATACTTTTGCCGAGTTTGTTCAACTGTATCAAACGATATGGAAATTTTTGCAACTATTTCCACCACTTTACGTTATTAACAAGAACGATGTTTGCATCTGCGGTCACTTCTGTTGCTCTTCCTGCCGTAGGATGATTTTTTATTGATTTTCTTCATTACATTCATCTGCTGCTCAGAATTTCATATTGAGTAAAATATTACGTCGTGTGAATAACTACAATTAAATCAATCATTCAGTTGATTGAAGGGTTTAAAGTTAATGTTAAGGGGTTAAGGGGTCAGTCTGCAAAGAATTTGAACTGATATTTATAATTCCGTTCATTTTCCAAATTTCAATGTCTACCACCATGTGACGCCAGACAATAATTTCCAAGGGAAATTTCTCCACACTAGGTAAGCAAATATACGGTTAATGATAGCCTCCCGGAACCTCAATCGAAGATGGGCGGTTCTCTGCTTTGCTTGGATAAATACACTAATTAACTTTACGTTAATTACCTGGAAGGGCGCCACCGACTTATAATAATAGTACACTAACATTAACTCAGATGTCGATCGGTTAGTCGGACCCCAAGTTTATCACTTACCTAATTTGTTACTAAAAAAAATGCAATGATAGGGAAACAATAAATAATAAGTCCAATTGCTGCAACGATATTTAATGTCAGCATAAACACAAATTAATGGTTCATAAACCCAAATTAACAACATTAAAGTACTTGTGTGCTTGATTCCTGTATAGGTACACAATTACCAGCACGCATTCACTTAATATAGCATCTAACAATTAATATTTGAGCTAAAGTAAAAATACTGCGTTTTTCTTTACCCCTACACGCTCCCTCAAAGCCGCGTCATACACCCTAGACGTGAAAGGCCTTCCAACGGTCTACAGCGCACCTCAGAAATCAAAATCTCCGTTAAACCCGAATAAAACGCACTATTACCGCTCAGGTTGACTTATTCTGTATATCAAGTGAAACTCCCGTGATTATGTACGCTAATACTTATACACGCTAAGATAACACTGTATTAAGCCATAAAACTAGATCAAAAACAACCTATGTAACTACAACCCAGTTTATCTACCCCGTAATATAAAGAAATTCGTACACATAAACAAGGAGTAATTACATCGACTCCAAAATCATCGAAATTAAAATTAATGAGCAATTCCCTGTTTGATCTGGAGTGGCGGAGCGTTCTTGTTCCTTGAAACGGCCTCGTGTTCGACACTTGTTTTCACTCGCAGGCTAACTGGTTCGAACGCAGATAACTACTTCTCGCACGCAGCAGATCCAACAATTGAAAGTACAGAAAACTTCGGCAAAATCTCGCCGTCCCCAAATTGTCTAAATTCGGATATTAGGAAAATGTTAGGCCAGCCATAACTTAAAAAAAAGGGTAAAACTTACCAATCGGTAAACTCCGATCGACCCGACAAAATTACAATAAAATCGAAACGTTGATCAAAGCGCCACTAAGGCCAGTAACGTACATCTAACAATCAACTAAAGACCACGTTATAACTTTAGATTTCCTCATAAAATCGAGATGAACTCAAAGTGAAACACACTTTAGCGAGAAAAATCTAATGCAGCGATTTGTTCGCTTCTGCCGACGCAAAAATGTCCAACCGGAAATCCTGTTTTCCAAAAGTCAAACAAGCGCAGCTCCTATATGCTGAGAGAGAGAGAGGGAAGCGCAAATTTGTGCACTCTTGAGCCCAGTGTGAAATCTGTTGCGGACAACCTAGGCCAAAATACCGTTACAACCAGTAAAGGAAACGGCAAGAATTTGCTGCTTAGAAGGGGGTACTAAAGTGGCTCAAAATAAGCTAAAATTAGCGTTATCAGCAGATTTGTTGTTCATGTTTGACGAATGCGTTCGCAATTTACATATCAGGCGTTATCCAACTAGAAGATCACCGTCTAAAAAAATAATTAGACGCCTTGAAACTTCTTTAAGAAACGAAGGTGAATTTGTTCGAGAAGATGTAGACCGAGAATGATTACGAACATGGAATATGAACTAGTAGTGTTGGAGTTACTGAATAACAATCTTCTTGATCGTCAAAGAGATTTATACACAAATGTGGTTATTACTAGAACCTCAGTTAGAAGAATTCTGTAAGCAAAAATATTTCATGTGTATCACGAACTGTATGAACCTGAATCGCAAAGAAGATTTCAATTGTGTATTGTATAACGACGAGGTAAAATTTTCAAACAATTTGTGAATTGAATAGGCATAATTCTTTCTGTTACGCATCCGCACTGGATACGTGTTACATGTGCAAATAAACATTTGTTTATGCCTATGGTGGTACGTACAAGTACACCGGACAAGCCTGTTCGAGTTCGAAGATTGTTTTTAAAGAGAATTAGAAAATGTGTGGAAGTGGATGGAGGCAGTTCTTAACATTTACTTAATTAAATAAAACTATGCTATTAATTTCTTGTTATTTTATACTGGTTTAGTTTTTACTACTTATATGTGTGGTGGCAGCTCAGTTGCTAGAGGACTCGCTTTCTGAGTAAAACGTTGATGCTGGCTTATGTTACTAAGTTTTACTATGCAGATTTATAGAAATCTCGTCTGCGACCCACCACACACAATTTCCGATTCCGGCTTGCAACCGTGGGATCTTAATGATAAAAACCTTCTCTAGATTTCTGCCGTTCGGATTCGACGTTAAACTGTAGGCCCACCGTGTTTCTACCTTAGCGCTGAGGAGAAACACTTGGTAGAGAAGAGGCCGATGCCCAGCAGTGGGACGAAAAGGCTGTCAATGATGAATGATACCATGGTTGCGCCAAGGGTGTTTTTATTATTAAATACCAATGTAATTAACATTAACAATACTGCTAATTACTGCAGTAGGCGATAAACTTAACCGACGGTACGAAGGGGGCTCAAAAATTTATCTACCTAGCCACGAAACAAAAGAGACACAAAATGATAATAATTTTATTTTTCAATATAACATCCACACATCCTGTACCAACGCACTTACACCATCTGTCCGGAAACTGGTTTATACCTTCAGATTAAAATTCCTTTGGCGGACTAGCGAAGTAGTCATCGACGGTCTGTTTCAGTACGTCATCTGAGTAAAATCTTCGTCCTCTTAAATATTTCTTCAGTTTTCTAAATAGATAAAAATCAGATGGTGCCGTATCTGGGATTTAAGCTGGGTGATCAATCTCCTGAAACCAACATTTCTCTAAAACAGGCACGGCCTTTCGAGCCTTGTAGACCCGTGCGTTGTCATGCAAAATCAAGATGCTTTTCTGACGAAAATATTAGCGTTTATCACAAACTTAGATTTTTTAGAGTATTGCATAAGTTTTTCCAGTAAGTGTAGTCCCTCTTGGCATATATTCAATCAACAATATTCCCTCCATGTCCCAGAAAATTATGGCCATTAACTTTCCAGCAGCAGGTTGTGTTCGGCATTTCTTGGGAGGTGCAGAACCCTTATGGACCCATTACGTAGATGCTTGTTTCGTCTCAGGATCCCAGTAATAAACCCAAGTTCAGTCACCAGTCACCATTCGTGATAGAAACTCAACAAATGTTGGTCGCAAATTTGTTGACGGTGCCATTTTTTTTTCAGAGTCGGGAGCCTTAGGAATCAACTTCGCTGACACCTTTTTATTATTATGAAGCTTTCACAGGCCTTATAAGCCTATCGCCTTGGCAAGGTGTGAGACAAGGCTAAGCTAGTTTGTGCACAACAGGGCCTGACTCTGCGGGTTACCGTGTTGGTGCGTAACCATGCTTAAACGCGGACACCTTACTCAAGCTTAATTTATCATGTAAAATGATAATGATGCTTCCCTTAAAAATTTTAATTCTGAAGATATAGTTGCAAATTTCAAACGTCGATTCTCCAGTACTATAGCCTCAATTTTTTGGCACATTTCTTTATTGGTCGCAGCTGAAGGTCTGCCTGATCTTGTGCCATGTCAACGGGTTCCCGTCCCCAACAAAATTGTTTGGACCAAAATGTAACCTTATAATAATACGGAGCTTCTTCTTCGTCATTCTGTCATAGATAGATTTTGGTCCGTTCTCTGCTTTTGTCAATAAAGCCTACCTCTGAACCGTAAAAAATTCATAGCTGGGACTGCAAGAGCAACACACAAAATGATAAATTAATAGTAATTATTTTACTCGAATTTCATGGTGTTATTTCGTGTTTGAGCGCGGAATTCGTTACTACAACATTTGCCATACAACCATTTTATTCTTTTAAAAGTGTGGTTATTTGTGCTATCTTACATGGTTCACAATAAACTAAAACAAATATAAAAAGTCATCTTCTTATTATCAATCAGCTCCCCTTTTAATGAACATACTATTTCACAGAACTGTTGCTTTTAGAGCGAAGCAATTACATTGAACTAACGAGTGTTTATTAAAATTTTAATTATAAACTGATAGTATCGCTTGCTCCACTATTTATGGTATGGTGTTACTACAATTCTTTAATAACTGGAAGGGAATTAACCTAGGTGTCTCTCTTTTTCAATACTGAAGAGTGTTTGAACAAATGGCTGGTCGCTGGTCTGTTGATATTGTTTCTAAGAATGATATCCAAAATACAAAATTGTAACTTAGTGGTTAGGAAAATAATTATAATCAATAATATAAGTACTTAGTTAATGGTGGTAGAGTGTATGTGTCATTTACGAACATGATGACGCTTTGGAAGAATTACTTTACTAAGTGTGTTTTATTTCGATTTTTTACCCAACGTCGTTTATTCAACGAACTTTATAATGTGCAGTTTTGAGCTGTTGCTATAAACTACTTTACCTTAGAACATAAGTTAAAGATTTGATTTAAACAAAGATATGTATGATGTGTATACGGGGGCAGTATGACATTGCTAATATACTAAACGCAAGAAGTGAGTGAATCTACAGAAGGTATAAGCATTGCAATCCACATTCTTAAAATGTTTCATAAAACTGATTTGTTTGAGGGAATGTAACTGTAGTTATATATTTTTGTGACCTTAATTCTGACAAATAAAAACGGTTTCTATAGTTGATAGTCATTTGTATCTGTTTATTTGTAAGAAAACCAGTTATGAATAAGCGTAAAGTACTGATAGTTATTTTAGTATTTGTTCGTTGTAGCATTTCCGATTTGTATTTTAGTACTGAAAATTCCAATGCCTATTTACAAAACTGTATTTCCCATTTAATAGGAAGCTTGTTTCTCCCCGACGAAACTCTTATACTTGTGAATTTTCAAGCGACAGAGTTTCCGACGACAGCAAGTAATCCACGTATAGTTGCAAGAATAGATAAGCTAATTAATTTATCATTGCCAATGTATAATAGCTATCTCATATACACTGACAGCTATATCTCTTTAAATAATACCATACTTAAATTAAGAAACTCTTCTATTTGGAATGAAAATGAAGGTCCCCGAGGAAAGTTCCTGATTGTTACTTCGTCAATGAATA
Source organism: Limonius californicus (assembly GCA_014611495.1). Taxonomy (NCBI): domain Eukaryota; kingdom Metazoa; phylum Arthropoda; class Insecta; order Coleoptera; family Elateridae; genus Limonius; species Limonius californicus. The sequence goes on from JABXWE010033003.1 coordinate 20,764, forward strand.
ACATGGAAGTTTTATTTGAAATTCTTCGCTCGGTTGATATAATTAATACAATACTCATCGTGTACAACAATATTACACAAAGTACTGATTTACCACTTTTGTATACGTCTCACCCATTTGTAAAAGGATGTAAGTATGGAAAACCTCGTTTTATGCAATACTGTGATAACACCAGCAATATGTCATTCTACAATCCTGCTAAGCTGAATGGTTGTAGAATGATATTAGCAAGCAATAGTAGAATCTTTAAAAGTCTACAAAAAGTACCCGCTACTGGAGTTTTAATAAATATGCTGGATATAGTAGCTGAAATTTTAAATGCAAGTATATCTAAGTTAGTTACTGAAAATGTGAAAGCTGCTTTATACAACTACAGCGAAAAGATAATCTTCACTGCTCTGAATGTAAGACTAGAAGGATCGTTTACCACTTTTGATGTAAGCAGATTAATTCACCAGGACATAGGCACCTTCGCGGTTCCAAAAGCACCAAAAATTTCGGATGTCAAGTTAATAGTTTCCGTTTATAAAATACAGCTCTGGGGTGGCATAGTTGTAATGTCAATTGCAGCTACTGCTTTATGGTGGTTATTTACAAAACACACGACTTCTAAAGTAAACACATTTTTTAGAAGTTTGTTGGTTATTCTAGCATTTTCTCTAGCTGGCCCAACTAACATTATACCAAAAAGTAACTCGTTGCGATGTTTTTTACTATCATATTTATTTTACAGTATTATAATATCTACATTGTTTCAAACAAAACTTATTAGCGATTTGACACATCCTGGATTCGAGCGCGGAATCACAACAGTAGAAGAACTTGCGGAATCGGGACTTCCAATAGCAGTTCCCACAAATTCAACATTAGGAACTATGAGCGGCTATCGCCATAAGAAGGCGTATGAATTGATGCAAAAAAACTTATTAGTGGTGCCTAATTACAATCTTTTAAATTGTTTGCACTGCCTTGCTTATTATAGAAACGGTAGCGTTATTATAGGAAAACGGGCGTTGAAATTATTTCCAAAAGAAAGAGCTATGATTAATTTGATAGAACGAGATTCCGATCTGCTTCCTATAGAAGTATCACTGGCTATGCGAAAGGGACACTACTTTATGCGGATCTTCAACAAACTTTCTGGAAGGCTAATTGAGTGTGGTTTTCATGAAAAAATTCTGTCGGATGCCGAAGGCCAAGCAATGGTTACAGAAGAAGAAAATTCAAAAATTGCACTGAAGATGGGTCATTTACAAGGGGTATTTGTTTTGTGGGGAGGAGGATTATCGTTTGCGTCAGGAGTGTTTTTGTTAGAAGTATTGCTAAATCGCTATAAGTTTAAAAACTGTTATTTATTGCATTAAAAGTTCTTATTGTTGGTACAAATGTACCTTGACTGCGGAACTAAATGCATCCCACCAACAGGTAGCCAATATGTCCGAATAAATTGTTTCATCCTGCGTAGTTTAGTTAATGTTTGTATTCGTTTTGATTTGTTATTATTTATGATGTGTTCTATCACTTGGTTATAAAATGCAAGAAAATATCAGTTGGTTTTTTATTATAACTTTGGTCTTTAAAAAATGTCATGATTACAAAACATTAATAAATTGTTCATACAGCATATCCTCACATGGACTTTTTAACGAAATTAATGGAATTTTCAGGGTAATTAAATCTTTTATCAATCTCAGGGTAATTACTGTTGCAAATTGGAACTCACTGCAAATATTCAAACCATCGACAACAAGTAAGGGATATAAACGAATGAAAGGCATTTGATAAATCGTTGAAAAGTACGCATATAGATGCTGTTTAAGCTAAAGCTTTTCAATAATCTTTCAGCAACACGATTATAAACATATTTATCTTTTTTTTCGGCCTTGGAAAGAATCGTTGCATTTATCCGAATCGAATGCGGTACAGTTGCGTTTCCTATAACCATGTCTTGGAATCTTCTCCAAATTTATCGAAATACACCAACTTTCAATAACTATTGTTGCAGTGCAGCTTAATTCTTGGTACATGAATTGCCGATCAAAAGTAAGTAACTTTCAATCGAACACGATCACTTGAGTTTCATTTGGATTCAAAAACATATCCTCTATTTAAACACGTTGTAATTAAACTTTTATTTAAATGGATTAAATTAAAATCATTCTGATATTCATTAATTTTATTTTTTATTTTTTATAGATGTTGAGGTTAGATAAATCGATTTTAACTATGTTTTGAATTCCAATTAAAAAAAGAACTCTGACCATCCACTTTGAAAACAAGAGAACGTAGAGGGCCGCCTGCCTTTAATTTTATTTTCCGAAGCACAAAATTTTAACTATTTTCTTGGAAATTTCATAGGAAGTATTAAATGAAATACTTAAATCAACTTAAAACAACACAACACAAAGTTTTATTGTTACAATTACGGAGTAGCACCGAAAACGTGCTCTCTCGACAAATACAAAACTGGAACGGACTATATTTTCTTGCCAGAAAGCTCAACAATTTTCAACAAAAAAGCATCGTTTCTAAGCAACGTTTAAAAACAAGTACAGAATCGAAAATTTCTAGAGGATTCCAAGTAATAGATATTAAGTACAATAATGATCTAAATTACATGAAAATCTTATAAACTAATTTAACTTTTTGTATAAGTAAATTTACATGAAAACAACTTTCATCACTGTCACTCAAAATACACATTTTGATACCAAACAAGGCATAAATCTGCCAAAGTCACCAAAACAAATGAATGTTACAATATACATTTAAAATTAAATAATTAAATTACATACCAATATTTACAAAAATACAACACAAAGTTTCTTCGAAAACTTAAATAACTCCAATCAGACTTTTTTTATACAACAGAATAGTAAAAGTTAAAAAAATCTTACATTTTAATGGTATGCAGATGTCAAACAACATTTATTTATAAAAAAAATTAATAAATCAGATATTAAAGTCTATGGAATTACAACATAAAGTTTTTTAACTTCTTAGACTACTCCATTCCAACATATTTTTCACCAAAGAATGGTTACAATTTATAAAATTTTACAATTTAGTCTGTAGCTGTCAAATATTTTATTTTTGTTCTAATATTATTAACTGTTGAAAAGTCTCCTCTAGGGTTTTATTAAGATGATTCCAATCTAAGACAACCCATATTTGTGCCAAGGACTTGAATACTACAATCTACGATGGCAAAACAACATCGAAAACCAACAAAAATAAATCAAATGTGAATTTTATGTGTTTAAACAAATTATTTCTTTCAGGAAAGCTTTAGATAGTTTTGCATATTTAGTAATAAATTACGATAACTCAATTTTAGCCTTCTGTAACACAGCAATATATATATATATATACAGGGTGTCTCATACAGAATGGGCCAGCGTTTAGTCATAGATTTTTAGGTTAAAATAATCCGATTAAACTTAATATACCTAGGTAGAAAGTCCTTCCTTAGGAAGTAATAGGGCTTAATGCGCTTAACTTAGCATTGTTCTTTA
>JABXWE010033005.1:0-11392 GCA_014611495.1 Limonius californicus
AATGACGTCCTTTAATCAAACCTACATATGCCATGAATGTTCAGTTTATCCAACATGTAATGACGGTAATTTTGCTATATACAAATACTTTGACAAACATCCTAAAGCATGAATGTATTTACATTGGTCGCTGATTAATAGCGTTTATATTCATAATATAATACACAACTATTACATTTGTTTCATAAAACATAATACATAATTACACCAATTCAAATGTATATTAAAAAAAGCACTACCAAGTTTATTGTTTACTTTTTAACGTGCCGTTTTTAACAAAATAAGTAGAAACAGAAAAACAATCAAGCAAAGCGCCTATAGAAGAATATTTTTTGGTCATGATCAATGTAAGGTTATGTACGTACTTCGACAAATAGTTTTACAGTTGCGTTCGAATTTAAACAGAAATTTGTTTATAGAAAACTGTATCATAATATTACAACGATGAAAACTATATTACTTTTCGATGCAGCCCCCTGCCTAGCGATGCACTTGCGCCACTAATTTGAAAGATTTTTCAGTTTGTTTATGGTTTTAGTTGTTTTTGCAGCGGTGTGAGAGTGAGCATTACCTTAGAGAAAGCAAACGGAACTTTGTCTTCTCTTCCGTTTATTCATGATTGCCTGCTTAACTTTAATCAAAGTCTGCATTAATTGTAGGATATTCTATAAGGAAGGCAATAAAAAACAAGCTTTGAGAATCCCAAAAAATAATTCTTGCTTTCTTTATCTTTGGAAATGTGGTGCGACACAACTACATGCTTGCACGTTTTTACTCAGGCATAAATTAATCTACACAAACTTTATTAGTTGTCATAATTAAGTCGAAAAGCTCATGTATTTCTCCTATTTCATGTCGCTGCAGTAAAGAAGCAGCAATATGCAAAACGATTCAACTTATGTGCTTCGCTAAACAAGTCTAAAATCTACTTGGCACTCATATCGCGATACTTAAGCTTGTCTTCAACACTTCCAATACTAATTTGTAAAATTTAAGAAATTGTGGCCTGTCTGCTTGCGAATATGGGCATCAACTTTTTTTTACCGAAGTTGCAATTCATCGCACATAAAGCTGCAGTTCTACACAAATTCTCCAGTCTCTAAAAGATTTCGACCACTCATATACGCGAATGTTTGAAAAACGTTGATCACACTATTGTGCTCGCAGCTTGTAAGAATTTCAGTCGAAATTACGCCTGCATTCTTAAGATATTTGATCTACGTTACAATGAACAGACCTTTCCGATATCGTAACTGTAACTGTCAAAATAATATTACAGTTAAACAATTGGTATGGATATGTTAATAAGAGTCATGTCCAACCTTCAATTAATTTAATTTTTGGAATTGTATTCAGATTTGGTTTCAATTTAAACATTCCTGGTTAAATTTGAACACTCCTAGTACATTGGTGTTTCCATTTACAACCTCGAGAACATTATTTACATAGTATCTCTCTCCTGAGCACTAATTCAATAATTTTTTTAAACTAAATATTAATAGGTTTTAAGAAACAAATACATAGGTATAATACTATTATGGTAACTATTGATTACAATAATGATCCAAAACAGGGCGAATAAGCCAGTCAAAACAAATATTTTTTTTAAGGATATATCATACCACATGGCATATTAGTACTAAGATACAAGGTATTTCGAAAAATCGCTGTTTAACTTTAATCAAATATTATTTTGCAGTGGAAATGGTTAAAACTTGATACTGGTGTATTAAAAAAATTATTCGAAATAGCAAAAGATACTTCAATTAAAATTGAAAATGTAAAAACAGTATGGAATATATTAAGGCAACGGTTCAACCTTTTTCGACCCTTCGCACGCTTTCTAATTTCAGTTATTTGTTTTGGAAATTAAAAAATCAGACAAATAAATTCAAAAATATAATCTGCAGTTTTTGTTTGATACATTTTAACTATAAAATATAAATTTTAGGAACATGTAAAACAAGAATGTATACAATTACAAGGCGGGCCAGCTAAGTTGCCCACAAACACTGCTAGTTCATTTTCCATGTCCGTATTCACTCTGGGCCTACACCTTCTAAAATTAAAAAATTTATCTTCGCTTCTTAAAGAAGTTTTAAGGTACGAAATATTTTTAGAAACGGTGGTCTTCTAGTTTGATAGCGCCTGATATATATATATATATATATATATGCGGGCTCTACCAGTATTCCCGCGGAATTCACCAAAAACAAGCAACAAGCTCTTTTTTCCCGTTATTTGAAAAATTTTAAGTACATTGACAACGCGATATTGATCAATTTATATAATTAAAGGGAAAGTGATTATATGTCGTATGTTGGGTTGCGTCGGCCACTTTTACGGGAGACAACTTAGCTGAGCAACCCTGTACAACAACGGTCTTCAAAACTGTAAATTATTGAAAGCGTATTATTAAATCAAGCTGCAAATATACGTCAAAATCTATTAAAATGTATTGTATAATGCAGCCATTCAAAATAGCTCTGTGCATTCCATTTCCCGTCTAAATGACGATTCAGTGGAAGTTTTGTGGCTAAATAATAAATAGTATTCCTATTACTAAAACAAGCCGACATTATAATTGCATACTATTAGTAGGTATTTTCAGGATTTATATGGTACAAACATTGTTATTCAATTAGTTTCTGCGGACAGTATAAGAAAAATTTGATAATATAGTATTTTTCAAATGGAATTCTTGGTTTTCCGCAGATAATTAACGTTCCACTCCGGTGTGTTCATTTAATTATTTCATTTTGTATACATCGACACCTATCTGGTAGTACAAGAGATTTTTCATTCTGCTTTCCCATTGGTTAAGGAAGTCACATGTTTTATGTAAAATGTACTTATTTTTGTTTGTATTATGATGTTGCCATGGTTACTTGTTGAAAGAAAAGGAAAGAACAAGAACAACGGAAACTTGCCAAGATAATCTCTACGTGAACAAACTCTCGCCTGGCAAATGAATTAAAATAGTAATTTCTTGGATTTATTATATCCTGTTTGAATAAAACTATGTTATTAAATGTTACGGTTCAGCGTATTTGTTACTTATCTGTGTGAAAAATTGATAAAATTCAGTAAATTAGCCGAAAATCAAGAACTTGGGGCAAAGTATCAAAGTAGCGTCAGTAGACTTTTTGTTTGTATATGCGTTTGAAGTTTAAAACGTCAACAAACTACTAGGTTAGGAATCATCTACAGGTGGACAAATGTTTAATACCTGTTAATTATTTGGGGATATTCGCATCATATTCTGGAACTGCATCTGGCATAGCAATCGAATTTAGTATAAAATAAATTGAAACAAATAAGTAACATCGACTCAACAACAATTTGAAAAGTGAGGCAAGTTAGGGGTTAATAATTTAAAAAAATATGAAGGTAGAAGGTATTTATCATTTTATTGGTATATTTGAACATCTGAAGTAATAAGCATTAAATAATATTTAGGTGAATTACCTTGTGAAACGATTTTATGAATACGGGGATACTTAGTCCAAAGTTTTTCTGCGAGGAACTTAGAAAAAAGCAACAAGTGATGGACTTTCGTTCTGAAGTTCAACATTAACAGAGCGCAGAAGTGCTATCCTAATTTAATCTAGTGAATTTTACCCACACCGGAAAAAAATAAGCAAGTGCTTCTATGTGAAAATGTGGGTTCGTTTGAAAGTGCTTTGGTAATTGATAAAATTGTTTAACGCTTTATAAGAAATAACTTAGATAAATAATAAATACCATTTAAATCATTTCCTTGTTACATCCATATTTTACAAGTTCATGTTTACTGCCTTGTAACCTTCGCCTTGTTCAGTTAACCAGCGCAAGAATCAAAAGGTTATACAGCCGTTACCAAAATTGATATTATAAATCCTGAGAGAAGAATTCTTTTAATGTTTATGTTTGAAGTGTGACGTTTGTGTTGTTTCAACATGTCATGTCATGTCATGCCATTGTCATAATATTGTAATATATTCTTTATTACATGTGAAAGGGAGATCATCTTTATTGCGGGTGCAGGTAAAGTTACATTCCCGCTTTTTTTCAAACGTAATATTTTTCGCTTCAATGTGGGGCTCATATGTAGGTCCCTCAATAAAACGTCATAATATATATACACACACATACACATATATATACATACAGGGTGTTCGGAATTGCACGGCACTATTTTATGGATGTGTTCTCTAGCACGAAATAAACAAAAAAGTTCATACAAATATGTGACTCAAATTAATTTATTGCCGAGATACTGCCGGTTAAAGATATTTATCTAAAAATAAAACATTCAGAGTAACTGTTCAAAGTGGTCTCCATTTTGTTGAATGCAGCATTCAGCACGACGAATCCATGCTTCTCTGGCACGCCTTATAACCTCAGGACGACCCATGATAGTTGCTACTGCTTCCACGATGCGATTCTTTAGCTCTTCTTGTGTGCCAATAGACATTGAATAAACCATAGACTTGAGGATGAGGAGATCGTGGTGGCCATTTAACAGGTCCGTTTCGACCAACCCATGGATTACCATATGTTATGTTTAAATAATCAGTGACAGTATAAGAAAAGTGAGCGGGGGCACCGTCATTCATAAACCACATCCCTTGCCTATTGGCAATCGGAATGTCTTCTAGAAGGTCATACAGATCATTTTGCAAAAAATGCAAGTAAGATATTCCTGAAAGCCTTGTTAGTAAAAAGAAGGGGTCGATGAGATTGGCACCAAGAAGACCACACCAGATATTTAATGAAAAGGTATGTTGGTAATGCGTACTAGCAGTCGCATGAGGGTTTTCTTCGTTCCAAGCACGAGTGTTTCGAAAATTAGTAATACCATTTCTTGTAAAACATGATTCATCGGTAACCAGCAGGCAGCTCAGGAAGTGGATCTCGTGTGTATTGTCGAATTAACCATTGGCTGTAATTTTTGCGCTTGTTATAATCTTCTGGTAACAGACCTTGTACAGGCGTAACGTGAAATGGATACAATTGTTGTTCACGCAATGTTCGCCATACGCTTGTACATGATACATTGAAACGAAGTGACAATCTTCTGGTGCTAGTACTAGGAGATAACCGAACAGCATTGAATATCCCTTCATCAACGTTTGCAGTTCGTCGAAATCTTTGCCGACCAGCTTTAGCGTGCCAGTGTCCCTAAGACGTCTTTCAATGGCATCACTACGTTTTATGATTTGATATCCTTCTAGTGGGAAATGTTTCATGGTATCTTCGAACAGCAGCAGCGCCATTTTTACGTACCTCGCCATAATTGAAAAGCATGTCTGTTTGTTCTGCAAAACTGAACAAATTTGTGGTGTCTCACATGAAAACGAGCATAAACTAGTAAAACAGGTTACTAATCAACAGATTTAATGACAGATGTTTATTCAACTGTTAAAAAAATGAACGATACGCAATTGGCGACTACTTGGTTAACGTCGGACTTTTAGCGGTTTATCTTTCGATATCTCGGTAATAAATTAATTTGAGTTTGTATGAACTTTTTTTTTTATTTCGTGCTAGAGAACGCATCCATAAAATAGTGCCGGGCAGTTCCGAAACACCCTGTATATATATATATATGTATGTGCGTATGTATGTATGTATACCACGTTTCAAATACCCTACGGTATCTTTAGGAGACTTTAATAGCAAAAATAAGTCTAGAAAGTTTACTTTCGTTGCAAACTGATTCAACGAGATTAGAAATGCCACCGATTATTCACGAACATTATGAAAACCTGTAGTAGATGTAACAATAATGCCGGCTACAAATAATTTATATTTACATTTAATGTTCCTCAAGATGAAATAACTTTACAAAGATATTTTCTTTGAATAATTTGATAACATTTTCAGTAGAATGAAGTTTTGTCAGTGTTTTGTTGTTAAAACGGTGGAAAAACTAAATAAAGACACTTTTACGAACACCCTTCAAATTCGTTTCCTAAAAAATGTGGAATTTGATAATAAACAGTGGAAAATCTTTGCCCTGACATTCGACGTCCATAAACTTAACTAAGCGAAATGCGGTCGCCCCAGCTGATATTCGATCGCCCGGCGGATTGACTGCATTTCACTGTGGCCTCGAGTGGCAATGCGCTCCCGCACCAGACCACCGAGACCCCTAAAAAAAATTATCTGTTCTTTTCAACATAGGTAGTTTAATATAAAAGGATTAATTTTACGGTAATCTTGGTTGCCTATATATCGAGGAAATCCTATTTCATTAAACTTATTGCTACAGGCTTTCTTGGTTCTTACCTTTTTAGACCATTGAACGATCGGTATTGGATTACCATTTGCTTGACATTCAAATAAAACGCTGCCTCCTTGCTTAGCTGTTACCTGGCTGTCTGGGGGTATCATTTGTAAGCTCGGGGGAACTGAAACATAAAATATAGTTATTAGCACTCTGGCATTTTCTGAACTTATTTTTGGGAAACGCATTTCTGTGCAGAAATAAAAATAAAGTGAAGACATTCATTGTAAAATTGTTGATTTTTCTTGGTCTCGGATTTTCAATAACTTGCCAGAAAATGTAGAATAATAGAAAATAGGTTTAAAAACTAAAAACGCAGACAGCCAACTGAAAGAAATCAGATAATCTACTTTTCAAATATATTTCAGAAGATATTATTTCTATAAAAATTTCAAACTAGTACAGTTCAACACGTTGCTGGTTTAGAAATATCAATAATAATAATAATAACTATAATGTCTTCCTAACCTATTTACTTATGTTTTCTTAATAACTATTTGACGATTGTATTATATAGCAAAAATTGTATTAATTTGTTGCTGATTGAATGGTTTGGTTTGGTTATTGACGTAAGCAAAAAATGCTTTGATGTGCATCACAACTTTCTTTTCCAAGACATTGCGTATTATAATGTTATAAATTAATTATTTATATGGCATTTGCATATAACGAACAAAATTTCATTTTAGATCTATGATTTAGTTACCGGGGGAAATATTTACATTTTGAGTTTGTAATCCAAATTCCAACGTTAATTGTGTAACTTGCAATTTGCAGTTGAAATGTTACTTTTTATACATAACGCTTCTATGGTGCCTAATAAAAACTGTTATAATCCTATGTTCTGGTTACTACAGTTTTTTTCGGCGTCAAAATAAATGTGCTCTCATTAATTAATAATATTAAAAAACGGTGGACCGTCAACCTTCTTCCAAGTTGAATTTTAACGCCTCCTCGAGCGCCCCCTGAGACAGCTGTTACTTCCTGTACTTTAAATAGTACTTAACGGTGTGTATTTCCAATCCACACACAGTCCATTTGTTGTTTTATAAAGAAGATACAAAATGAAACGTAGAGCGTTGCCCTCGAGTTCGACTACGTAATTGAATACAAAGCTCAAGTTGTTGATCCGTAAACTAAAAGTTGATTTATATTCATAGTAAGCCCGAAGTTCCCCGAGCTTCCTGGTCCTGAATGCTGAAAAGCGACCTGCGGCCAATGTAAAAGACAATACTTATAATATACGACAATATAAAATTGTTGCAGAATCTTGGCATTTTTCTGATTTTACGCAAATTGGATAATTCTTGTCATTGGGGTTACGTACATTATATTTTTGGAAGATGGTAGTTGTAATCACTTGTTTTCTAATACAATCTTGGATACGTTGTCTATTAGTTAAAGAAAGCCATATGTAGAAAAGCCGTGTATTACACACAAATTGTAATTTGAGATACTATAGTGTCCGTTTAAAAGATAAATATATTGTTACATCTATTAATTACAACAACTAAATTCCAGATTCAAATGTAATACGTTTTTATCAGGTAATATATAATTCAACGTTTTAGTAATAAATTACAGACTAACAAGTTGTAATGAACATAGTAAAACATACTTACAGTAATTTGGCTAACAATCTACATGTATTGCATTTACTAGTCGCCCCTTATTTCGATAAGAAAATTGATATTACTTCCGGTGCAACCGGAACTGCCACTCACCGTGTTGCCTGTAATCTGCTAATCTCCCCTTTCATGCAAATTAAATTTCCTTATATAAATCGATAGCAGGACTAAAAGAGAAGCTACGCGAGCGTAGCGTTTAAAATTTTCTCAGGATATATTAATTACTAGCATTAGCAGTACATATCAATAAGGAACAAAAAGAAGAAGACGCGCCACTTACGGAAAACAATGAAGCTACATTAGGGCAAGTAAGAGGCGCATTACCGGTAGAAATCCCCATAGAGTTGCTTAAAAACGAACTTAAAAAGGATTTCCACTCTTCCAGAGAAATAAATATAAAATAAAGATTGACCAAGAAGAAATTTGACAAATATGCCTTGTAAGACCCTATAAAAGTATACAAAGAATACAGAGAATTTCAATACAAAGTAACCTTAAATCAGATAACTTTTTTACAAGACAAGTTTTTAAGTTTTTGTTCTTTATATAGCATTCCTAATACATTTACGTAGGTTCCCTACATCCCCTTAAGATACATAGGTTTATATAAAAAAAATATGGTTTCCATGGAAACAATGGGGATGCGAAATAATATGATACTTATTTATCAAAGTGGAATATATTTTTGCAGTACCATAATTTACAATTAATGTAATTTTTTAACCAAAATAATTTTTAAGGTGGGTGCTGTTGGGTCAACCGGAAGTACGTTACTAATGTTTAGCACGAAGTATCTAATGCATAGGTTAACTTCATAATAGAATAAAATAGGATTAGAGTAACTTTCTTACAACCTCGTTTACGTAAAATTACCACAATGAAAAGGAGCGCTTGTGGTAAAAAAGAAAAATGCGTTCTTATTTATTAGGTTATGTATATTGTTCTTCAATTACAGGACATCAAAGTACAGAGAGGAGCAAATTGTGGATGTGACAATTGTTTACTGAGAGGGAAAATGTATATACCCGGATGGTATATACATCACGGAAACAGACATATTCAAGAAGGCGCAGAAAGAGACCCCGTAGATTACCCGAAATATAACCTACATAGTTTACTCCACGATAGCACTAAGTCACCGACGATTAGACGAATATGTAATAAGTTCTGAAGATGAAATCTTCGTAGTAAGATACACCAATATGATAGGAAGCATGCATAAAGCTGCGGGAGGAGCCACAGCTGTAAAACACAAACTGAAGAGGAATAACATGTGGTGGACAGAAGAGATAGAAATACTGATAGAACGAAAGAAACAACTATACCTAAAATGGCTAAATACCAAACTACCAGAGGACAGGGAAACATTTAATAACACCAAAATCACCTAAAATGAAATGTAGGATAAGAAATTCCACGAAATAGAAGAATACATTTAAGGAAGGAGATGTACAGAAGCTTAGAAATTTTTTGGAAGAATCGGAAAAACTGCTGTGGAAAATGTTACTATACAAAATATATCACAGCTACAATGGAAAAAACACTACGAACAATTATTTTAAGAAAACAGACCACAATACATTCAAGATGCCGTACAAATTAATATATGTAGAAGGCGAAACAGTAGAGATAGATGGAAACGCCGTAAAGAATGCCATTACAAAACTCCAGAACGAAAAATCCTGTGGATCAGGAGTATATCCGGAATCAGAAGAGTGGTACGAACAAACTTGTTAGAACACTAACACAATTATTTAATGAATGCTCCAATGTCCAAGAATTCCTCAGAGAATGGAAGATGGTTTATATATCATCGATCTATAAGAAAGGCAATAGGAATGATTCTGATAACTATAGTGTAATTTCAGTGACGAGTTCTATTAGTAGACTATATGGCAGAATATTCAGAGTCGAGAGAGTGAAACTGAATTCATAGAGGAGAAGAAACAAAGCGGATTTAGAGGTGGAAGATCATGCACGGATAACGTATTTGTCATGAAACAGATAATTGAAGGAAGGACAGCGGTGAATCCAGAAACGCACATACTATTCATAGATCTAACCAAAGCACATGACAATATACCCAATAGGAAGTTATAGGAAATACTACAGAGTACAAATATTGGCCAAATCTTCACCACCGCTACTTAGAACTTATATGACGACGCTGTTTCGAGAGTTAAGATAAAAAACAAATTATCTGCACCGTTTAAGGTAACAAATGGTCTTTAGCAAGGCTGTTGTATAACCCCAACATTATTTAAGATGTATATTAAAGTAGCATTAATAAAATGGAAACAAAATTGTTCTGGGGTGGGAGTCCCGTTGGAGAACATAATCGTTTACAGTCTACAGTTTGCAGACGACCAATCAGTAACAGCAGGGGACAAAGAAAATCCTAAATATATGTCCCTCAAGCTAAAAGAAACGTACAGGGAATGGGAACTCACAATAAATATCCAGAAGACTAAATATTAGAAGAGTGACATTCGACAAAAACGGTACAAACGAAAAGGAAATTAGGAAAAAAAAATAATACAGGCAAGAAAAGAAATAAAGCGCTTGAATGGGATCCTGTGGAGTAAACGGATAACAACGAATCAAAAATACTACATATACAACATAATAATTAAAAATAGTTTACTCTTCGGAAACATGGAGGATTACAGAGAGAAACAAAAATTGCTAGAAGCAACCGCAATGGACGTGCTGAGAAGGTTAGCGAGAATTTCACGAGCAGATAGAGTAAGAAGTGCAGATATTCGACAAGAATTGGGACTACAGAACGCGATTATAGAAGACATCGAAGAAAAACCACTAACTTGGTACGGATATGTACAGCGTATGGCGGACCATAGGTTGCCCAAACAAGCGATGACCTGGCTACCACAGCAAAAAAAGAAAAAAGGCAGGCCCAAAAGAACATGGAATGAAGGTATCCGGAAAGCAAGGAGGACATGGAACTTAGAAGAGGGTCAATGAGAAGACAGAAAATAATGGCGTCTAGAAATTGGACAACGTCAACGAACGTTTCAAGCTGAATTTATATATATATATATATATATATATATGTATACGTAGGCACTAACGTATATATATATATATATATAACCCGCTATCATTTTGGCGTCCATACATTAACCATTTACATTTAATCTGACGTCCACCCGCAATTTGACGTCCGTATACGGACGCAGGATTGCAATCCTATGTTATTAGAATGAGAATGACATTAGAAGGCGATACACAAAATTTTGGAAGGATGCAATATAGTCGGTGAGATGAAAAAAATCGTATATTTTAGTCTACGATCTTGCCATTGGGCGCGCCACCGTCGACAGGCGTATATTGGAGTATGTATATTGTTTGTTCATGATAACGATTGTTTGACGTCCGGTAACTTGGCAACAGTGCATCTACGTTATTTTTAGATTTTGTTACCGCGTTTGAATATAATTACGTACTTATGGTTCTTCTGTTAATTTAAGATGTA
>JABXWE010033008.1:0-13621 GCA_014611495.1 Limonius californicus
TAAGGCAATTTCAGCAATTTTTGGGTATAGCCAAGTTTTGTTTACAATGTGTTTTGGGGTTATAATTTATCCTGTGTTTAACAAAGTTAGTTTGAAAGTTAACTTATGTGAAGTATTTGTTTTTCTAATAATAATCATAATAAAATTTACCTGATTTTAAATTCTCCGAAAATGTTTAATTTTCTCAAAAGGTTCCTGAAAAGTAAATCAATTAAAATCAGTAGCAGGTGTTTTCTGATGGATTAATATAGTACAGTTACTTACCTGCATTGCTTGATGCACTTCTACAAAAGTATTGAAGTGTTTTATCCTGGATATCAACATTTAGCGAGAAAGCTGGAGGAAACGCATCGTCAACGGTTTTTGGAAATACATCGAGCGACGCGTGGAGATGAAGTGACCGTATCGAGGCCGAATTAATGCAGGTGTATGCATTTTCGAGGAAGCAGCTGTAAAACCTGTTCCAAAATCATTGGAATATAAGATAAGTTCACAAGTATTTTCTGTATTTATTTGTTTCATGCGTAATTATAATTATACGACTATCTTGAGTGAAGCCACGAAAACTAATATTTTATTAGAACCCTGAGATTTATTATAAGAAGATATGCTGATGTAAATTGATATTTAATTTCTTTGTGTGATATATAATTAATTTGTAATTTGTATTGTGGGCGCTACCAACGTGAAGGTTAATTTATGAATTTATTTAAGTAATAGGAAGTTGCAAAGTTATTTTTAATAATTATTCTATTTTATTTATTAACAACCTTCATAGCATCTTTTTGTCTAGCCAAAGTGGGGCTATTGAATTATTGTTACTATAGTACATAGCAATATAATGCTATGAGCCCTTTTCTGCCCTAGCCTCCAGCAAATAACCCGTGTACCCAGCTCTGCTTCCACGATAGAACACCTTTCAAAAACAAATCCGTATCTCAGGTTAAGGTCGCTCCAACCTTTTCTTTTAACCAAATTTGTTAAGAACACCCAGAAAAACCACTTTTCGTTACACAGGTCTAGAACTTGCTTTATTTTTTTCAAATTGTACAACACCAAAAACTTAATCACTCGTATAAAATAACTTCTCTTTCTTCCACACCCAAAAACCAATTGTTTGTTTATTATTTTCTTTTCGTTCCCTTAACTCCCTGTTACCATCACTCCACTCATGTCAGTCGTTCAAGGCCTACATACATTCTACTGTTTAACATTATACAAATTATAAATAAACAAATTACCAAATTTATATTGCAAGACAACAGCACCTGTATACCACAGCAATATATATATATATATATATATATATATATATATATATATATATATATATATATATATAAATGTTTAGGGGTAACTATTTTAATTATTTTTATATCGGAATTAGGTATTTTCTCATATAATTTATCTAATTCTTCATAAAACTTATCCTTTATTTCTTCTTCTGCATGCTCTGTAGGCGCATGCACGTTTATTATACTTAATTTTCTTTGGGGCCCTCTTATTCTCAAATAACTGTTACGCTCATTTATTCTCTTAAAATCTACTAAGCTCGTTACTCTCGTTTTTTCAATGAAAAATCTGTACCTAGTCTATTTTTTGCTCCTCCTCCATTGAAGAATATGTATTCGTCTATCTCTGTTATAGTTTCATCCTTTAGATTTGTTTCCTGGACTCCTAGTAGCTCCACCTTATATTTTCTTAACTGTTATATTAGTTGTTTTAAGGCTCCTTCGTACTTAATTCCTCTTACATTCCATGTTCCTATTTTCCATTTAGTATTTATTCGAGGTCTCTTCATTGTGTCTATATTTTTGCTTAAGATTTTCTTCTTTTTCTCTTCCTTACTCGTGTCCGTTCTCATTACCGTTTTCATTATTTTGGGTCTATCTTTTTGCATCTTTGCTAGTCTTTTGCTGGCTGCTCTTCTTTCATTTATAGACTGCCCTCATCTTCATTTGACCATTCATACTGGACGTTGTTGACTTTTACTTTTAGATAACCTACTTGGGTTTTCTTTCCTTTTTCTCTTTCCTCTCTTGCTACTTTTTTTTTATAGCTTTCTGGATCTGTTCTTCTTGTTTGGCTACGTCGTCTTCTATGTAGATATTATTTCCTCTTAATCTAGGCGTATTTTCCATTATCGTCAGTTTCTCCGTAAATGAGGTTATTTCTGCCACAGTTATTTTCTTCTCCTGCTGCTTGCCAATTTGTAAACGCATTCTTCATTTTTACGCTTACTTGTAGATTGTTCTGTATAAAATTTTCTACTTCTGTTTCGGCCATCTCTGTGTTTTTTATTTCCCACCCTTTTATAATAATATTATTTCTCTTCTTATCTTTCTCCTGCCTTTCTATCCTGGTGTTGGGATCTCGTACTTCTCTGTATATTTCCATTTTTTACTTTTTCCCCTCCACCTCTTTCTTAATTTGTTCCGCCTTAATTGATCGCATTTCCTCACCATACTTCTTGTTCGTATTATTAGTTTCACTTCTTGCGTTCTGAATTTCTGTCTTTATTTCTCTCATCTCCTTTCCCTTTTCTTCTATCATTGTATATAGTTTATCCATGTTTTTCCCTTCGCTCGTATTAGCTGTTGTGTCTGTGTTTACTTTATCCTTAACTGCAGGGAATCTTTGGGTTGCTCTACTTCGTTTAAAGGCCTCTGGTTCTACTTCTGGGCTGGTCTCTTTATCTTTATCTCCTTTCTTCCTCGTAAGAAAATCTTCTAGGGAGCCTACGCTGCTTTCCGTTGTTTTGCTCATCTTCTCCACTCATTTACTTATACTTTAAGTTTGGGGTAAAATTGTAAACTCGGCAACGCCGCTTTTTAATACTGCTGCTAACTTCTCTCTGTTAGCCTTGGATGCTTCTTAACCTCACTTGATTTCCAAATTTTAGACATACCCTCTGGGGCTTAAAACTTGTGGTCCCTTCTCTGGATTCCACTCACCCTTGGTCCTTACTATCTCCAGGTTGTTCTTTACACACTTTTCTTTAGTTTACTTTTGTTTAACACTTTCTAAATTCGTTAAATGTGGAGCGCTATCGCACGCGATGTTGACACTGCCACCTTCCATATGCACCTCATGTTGCTAATGTGGTAACAGAAAATCTTCAACGAAAGAAATGGAGGGTTTTAGAGCATGCACCTTATAACCCGGTTCTATCGCCTTGCGATTTCCATATTTCTGTACCGCTGAAAACGGCGTTAAGAGGTAGGCAATTTGAGTCTGGCGCAGAAGTACAGATAGCTGTGGAAGACTTCTTGAATCAGCAGAAGCAAGAATTTTATGAGCAGGGTATATGTCGGTTAGTAAACCAATGGGTTAGGTGCCTTAACTGTGGCGGTAATTATTTGTCACTAAATTGTTGAATACATTTTTTATAAAGCAAAGATGGGTTTCAATTGAACACACCTCGTAGCAGTATTTAATAATGAAAGTTCCCTATTAATAGGTAAAGATGTATTTATTCGGCAATACAATATATTGCTATTGAACTTCTATATAGTATATTCCCGAACCCGACATTATGATGGGCACATTAATATAAAATCAAGCTTATGGCGATTCTGTGTGACATAAAAGTAAATGAAAAACTTGATTTTCCACCAAACAGTACTGATTGAAACAACGACTAAAAAACCTTCTTATTTAACAACAGTTCGTTTGGATTCTAAACAATAAGTGCTCTTATATTAATTATATTTTTTAATTAATGATATCTAATTTGCGTTCTAATTTTAAGAAAAAATTAGTATTCGTCGTACGGAACTTTCGTTGTAAAAGCTAGATAAATGAAGCCGCGGAATAAATCTTCCCCTTGTGCACGCCTCCTCAATACTGTCGATGTTCTTCCCTGTGGATAACTCCGTCCGCGATAAAGCAGGAAAATTTACACCGTAGCTTTACTATTATTACAAAAGTTTAAGCTGCTCGTATCATTCTAAATAATATTTCTTAATTTGGTTTTTTATGGATACATTTTTTGCAAAACCCGTGTGCTATCTTAAACAGAACTACCTATCCCCCAACATATTTGCCGCACGAGAGATTGCCACTTCCCTGGTTTTGCGGAATTATTTGGTGTAATAAAATCGTAGCTAGAGAACTGTGTAGGGATTATTGTATTATTGGAGATGTAGGTGTGGCATCCCCGGAGAACTAAAGTTATAGGGTACCGGTTTTATAAAATTCGGTCAAACAAACCAGCTTGGCAGCTGACGCCTGAAAATAAATGTTTTAAAGATAAGCAAGGGAATTTTCAGATTCAGCTTTTATTTGGACTTATTTGACTTAGTCCACATGTATAGTGCCACTATGTGAGTATATAC
The DNA here is from genome assembly GCA_014611495.1 of Limonius californicus. NCBI lineage: Eukaryota > Metazoa > Arthropoda > Insecta > Coleoptera > Elateridae > Limonius > Limonius californicus. The sequence continues at coordinate 4,338 of JABXWE010033008.1, forward strand.
TCGTTATTATTAGAATAAATAGAGTTATCATGGTATATTTAATTTTTCTTATTATAAAATATAATTCATTCGTTTGCAACTTTATTTTAGAAAAAAAGTGATGGAGGCACTGAGTACTATTTAATACCAAGCGTAATAATCCTTGATTACAGGCACAAAAATGGCCAAAACTACAACTAATTCCCACAGAAAGGTTTTATTATGTTAAAAATATAAAATGTAGAAATACTCATTAGGTAATTCAAAACAAAGTATGGTTATATCGTGATTCTCAAATATAGAGGATCTTAATGAATACGCGTTACATATTTATAGGTTATGCAGGGGAGACAAAATAGACCAACTGTTAATAAGTAATTCATATCCGGAAACGCACCGTTTTAGAGCTAAGACTGGACTGGAGTAATGCTCATAATAGCCAGACACTACAAGTAATGCTCATAACACTTTTAATTATTTGGGATACACTATAACAATTGCTGAAAATGACGACCACCAAGCATTGCAACTCAGAAGCATATGTGGAAGTTCTTGCGCTACAGCCAGAATAGGTGTTAGCAGATCATTCCCGACTCAGCAGTCGTCGTAAACCAGAATGTTCATATGACCGCATACAAAAATCCAGGAGAGTTAAGTCCGGGAAGCGTGTTAGCCACGCTACTGATTCCTCTCGGCCATCTAGCACCGTCACAGAATACTTGGTTGATGTAGTTTCGGACGGCAAGCGGAAAGTGTGCTGGCGCACTGTTATGTTGAAGCTAGATCTGTTGACGGTTCCCCAATGGGACTTCTTCCAACGACTCTGGCAATACTCCTCGCAAAAAGCTCAAGTAAATGATAAGACGTGGAAAAAGCTACGGGCCAATTAAACAACATTCAGGTGAATAACTACTGTTATCTATAGCTCGAAACCGATGTGTTTCTGGAGATAAGTTTCTAATTATAAGTGGGTCTATTTTGAATTCTCTACAAACCTTATAAGTTTGTATTACGTATTCTATTAACACCCTGTATAATAGTGATTAAAAGTTCTATACTACTTCAAAAATTGATGAGAGTATTTAAATAATTTCCAGACATTTATTGTACATATGAAATACGTCCTTAATGTTACTAGAGTTTTAAAAACATATAAATTATGTTACAGTGCTGGCTAGAAGCTCTTTGGCATTATACTGTAATGGACTTGCATTTCCTTTTATGAACTTCACTTTACGTCTCTGATTGTACTAGGTATATATGTTGCGGTCAAAGACGGTAATTGGACAGTGACGATAATGGCCGGACAATGACGTGAATGTCCATTTTTCCTGGCCAATATCGTTAATGGCCGGGCATTGACGTTATGGCCCGTTGCGGGCGGGCAATGTTGTCAATATTTTCATTTTATGTTCATGTTAACATCCTTGCCCGGTCATTAACGACAATTGCCAAAAATGGCTGGAGAATGTTGATATAGGTATCATGATTATAATTATTGAAACTATACAATATGTTTTCTTTTATTATTTTTATTTATCAAATGGCACCGTCTAGGTAAGTGCAAGTTGAAACGATAATATTCACACTTATTAAATCTTACTTGGTAACGTAAGTAACTAAAAAATTAAAAAAAGAATATTGATTTTTCAAATAATATTGAAAGAACTCTAAATTAATCATTCTTGTTGTGGCATGAGAGTGATCTGTGGCACTTCGAATTGCAAATTTTCTTGTTTGCGCGACATACACACTTTTTGTTTTTACACCCGCCCTTGCAGTGACAACGCTAGTACCCTGGCCCCCTAAAATACTATTTTGAGCTGTAACTTCTCTAAGGGAAATTTCTTTATTTTTTGGGGAATCGCTGAGGTTCTCCCGTATGTGCAATATGTGCTCCACAAATTACACAACACAAACACAACGTGGGTGCCTCTAACATAACCCAACTTTCTATTTTATCATCACTGGCCGCTGTCTAACGGGCAATGACGACATCGCCCGGACGACGATGTTAACAGTAAGCTCGTATTATGAATTATCAACATTACCCAAATTACATGGACATTAACGTTAGTGGCCGGTCATTATGGATAATGTCCAACATGGCTGGGCATTATCGTTATTGACCGGCCAATAACGTCATTGGCCGGATTATCGTCTTTGTCCGTAACATATATACATTTGGTTGATATACTATGTAAATTATTATACACTTCGTGATCATAAATCATTTCGTTTTTCAGAGATATTTAGTATCGAACCCCAAACATGTACGAACACAAACTACAGCTGCTTTTATACGTTTTTCTTCCACAGCATTATATAACTTTATTGGGATGCCCTTACAATTTTATTTGTTTTGTTTATAGCAGTGCACCTTGTAAAATAGATAACTACAACGACGTTCCAAAATCAACAAAATATTTGGCTTACAGGAAGATTATTCAAATTTAAACAGGGATAATTTATGAGAAAGATAATTAAAATATTAACTGTGAAAAAACTACATTACCTTTAGATGTACGATTCCTCGGCCTAGCGATTCACTTGCGCCACTGATATGAAAGATTTCTAATACCTCCCTGGAAGCAGTCTCTTGGTTGCATGACTAACTTGAGCGGCTTCAATAATGTCGCTATTTGACTGACATCTCTTCGCGGCTGATAATTCTCTAAGTGGTCTAAACAAACAAAAATCGGAGAGGAGCAAATTCATGCGTAAGAAGGTCCCACTGAAGTTTGTTTATGGATTATTTTTGCAGCGGGATGTGGACGAATATTATCTTGCAGACTTCAAACAGAAGTTTGTCTTCTCTTCCGTTTCGTCCTAATCGCCTGCTTAACTTTATCACGCAAAACTGTGAAACAATAGTTTGCATTAATTGTACGAATTTTCAAGGAAATAAACAAACACTCCTTAAGAATTCAAAAAAAAAAGATATTGCCATTACTTTACCAACTAACAACAAGTCTTTCCTTTTTTGTTTTGGAGATGTGACATCATTACATGCTTGCACGTTTTCACTAAGGAGTAAAATAATTTACCGAAATTTTATCGTTTGTCACAATTGTTTCCAAAAGTATTCTCATTCTCGCTCATATCGCTGCACTAAATAAGCAACGATCTGCAAACGATTAAATTTGTGTTCTTTTGTCAACAAGGCCGGAATCTACCTTCAACTCACCTTACTCACTTACTTTAGCTGGGTTTTGTGATGTGTTTAACACTTTCGACGTCAATTTGCAGTTTTGAAGAATTTCACAGATTGTTACTCGTTTGACTAAATAGAAGCATTAACTTTTTCTTAATTTTTACAATTAACCAAGGTTGGAGCACATCGTATCAAGTTCATTTTCTACACGAGTTCTCCCTTCCCTAAAAGAATTCGAACACTCAAACACTTTAAAAAACAATTGATCGCTGTACTGTATTGTATTGCTAGCATTGTGCTGTTTCACTCTACAATAAACAGAACTTTTCGGCATCGTAATTGTAACTGTTTAAATAAAATTATATTATATACAATTACCATGGATATGTTAATAAGAGTAACGACCACCCTTTAATTAATTTAATTTTAGCAATTATAAATGGGGAATATAGATTGGGATAATCTACAGAGGAAAGGAGTCAGCAATAAAATGATTAGAGCCATTGTACGTAGTAGAGTCGTGTATAAAAGTAATGTCAGTTGTTTGCATAATTACAGAAACCAGACAATGCTCCTACACGTGGCATTATCTACAACAAACGACCTCCACCAGTCGCTGTACGTGCACACAAAGAAATCAGTTAAAGACAGACCCTCCATGGGCCATCCGAGGTGTAATGCAAGTATTACTGGTTACCGTGCTTGGTCAACCAGGTCGAGATGTGGTCGAATGACTACGCCGGATCACCAATATTCAAGCATTAAGCAGTTTAAAACGGAACCCTAGCGAGTACTCTGACCCCTAATATCAGATTTCAATCAGCGACGCGTTCACAAACTCCAATGATAATAACACAGTAATAACCATTACTAACAATCGTACAGCATTAAAAGTAAAAGCATTATCTACACTTTCCTACAACGACTACTACACCATATACCAAGAGCTGATCTACACCACCTTACATGTAGCAAATACATAGTAAACTTGATTTTCAGATTCCACAATTATTCCACACACTTTCGATAGTGTCATCCACTTATCCCGTATACGTGACATTTACAACCATCGAAGAACTCACACTCTGATTCAGTGACTGTGTGCGTTTACATTTTCTTTTTTCTTTTTTTTTATCCCAACCTAAATCGTCCACTGCTGGACATAGACCTCCCTTAAAGCTCTCCATCCACTTCGATCTTGTGCGGTCTGGATCCAGTTTGTTGAAATTCTATTGACATCATTGGTCCATCTTGTTGGAGGTCTACCTCTACTTCTATACGCGTCTTGTCTAGATCGTCATTCAACTATACGTCTTGTCTACCTGTTGTCTTTCAATCTTTGTGCGTTTATATACCATCTCTTAAATCAAAACGCAATTAATTCAAATCCAGTACTGAACGTTGAATATCAACAAACACTGTCACATTCAGCTGCGGTTTAGGTCTAAAAGAAAATAGTCATAGCTGTTGGCTGTATACATGAGTTAATCCCTAAGAGACCTTCTTGGATAGACCAGTATTACATTCCTTCAAAAGAATCGTGTCAATAAGTACAAGAAACTGATATTAAAATGTGTTTTTCTATAATTTATTTACTAACTTTTTTAGAACACATAAATGGTTTAACTTTTTGTTCTCATAAGTTACTAGAAAAAAAGATCGGCTAGTTTTAGTTTTTGATGCTACTTTTTTGTACACATTATCGGGAAATATAGTGAAGTAAGTTGGTGTAAGCTAATACTCCTTCAAATCAATCAATCTTAATAACTACAAAATCACGATTCTTTCGGGGAAGAGGTTTAAATACAAACGCAATTATTTTATTCAATACAAATTAGTTTAAGTCTTACTTCTGACAGTTTCGCTGTGGTCTTTCTTGGCATACAAATGGATTTTCAATGCTCTAACTGCGAGAAGTGTTCAAATTTAAACAGGAATTTTTAAATGAAAACCCCATCTCCAGACAATTTCAAAACCTAAAGTAGTTAAAGGATGCCCGTGATTATTCTTAACATATCTATGGCAACGGTTTCGCTGGAATATTAATGTTATAGTTACAGTTATGTAGTGGCAAAGTTCTATTCAATGTTGCATGGAACAGCACACAATAATTTCTTAGGAATGAAGACGTAAATTCTACAGAATTCTTATAAAACTCCGAGCACAAAGTTGTCTATTCATGTTTCTCAAAAAACCATTTAGGTAACACTTTGTCAAATTTCACAAAATTTAGTATCGTAAGATGAGCTTCCATGTGGATGCCACTCCTGCTGCTCAAAGAATTTAAGTTGAATCGCTTCTTCTTTACTCTACCGGCATAAGAAGATATTACCGTTTGGACTAAATTGTGACAAGGATGAATACTAGGTAGATTATTTTCCTCCAGAGGCAAAACGTGCAAGCATGAACTGGTGTCACTCTACATTTCCAAAGCTAAAGCGTTGTCAGCTGGTAAAGTAATGAACCAATTTTATTGGAAACTTCAAGGGGTACCTACTTCTTATGTATTTTCTTACAGCACCTTGTAGTACTAATGCAGACTATTATAAGACACTTTTGCGCATAAAGTTAAGCAGGAGATCAGAAACAAACGGAAGAGAAGACAAAGTTCTGTTTGCTTACTCAGGAAATCCTCTCTACCCCTCATACTTGTTCTTGCGAATGCAGCATACAGTGCTGATCTTGCTACCCCCGACTTTTATTTGTTTGGGCCACTACAAGAATGTTTACCCCACGAAAGATTTCAATAAAATAACAAATTTATCGAAGCTGTTCGAGATTTGATACTCAACCCAAAGATTTCTTCTAGGAAGTTATTACAAATCTTCCAGACCAGTGACGCATATGTATCGCTTGGCAGAGGACTGTATCGAAAAATAATATAGTTTTCTTTATTGTAATATTGTAATACTCTTTTTTGTAAATTAATTCTTGTTTAAATTTGAACGTTCGTCGTATTACGGAGTTCACCGAAAATCAATTTCATTCAAATTTCTTAGAATCGCCGTCTCATATCATGGAGTTTTCATTTCCATGATTTAAACTTTCTAACAAGCCATTCGTTTGTGGATGTTAAACCAGAGTACGAATTTTATACTAACCCAATATCCGAAAATCAAACTGACTGACCCCTAAACGCGAAATGTATTGGCTGGAAAATATTTCTACTGCGGTACCGGCAAAAATATCTTTGATTGGTAACGCATCTGGCCCGTGAGTAAATCGATCAACAGCGGTACGAATTCATCCAAGTGTTGAGTTATTTAAAGCACCCACCAGTTCCAAATGAATGTGTTCAAATCGTTTAGCACGAATTTTCAAATTAGCTCACTGACATTTTGCCGATTTTCAATTTTTAACAGGAATTACACAATTAAGGTAGAAATTCGTATGTTCATTCTGGTATACGATAAATTATGCAATATATTAAAATGATTTCAATTATCCATATGATTTCCGGCTGCAGAAAATATCCGCAAATAGTATTCTCTCTAAGATTTAAAATATCATGTGTATTAAAGCAACAACTGAAGCGAATAGAAGTTGCTAAGTTGCAAGGATAACAAGCGTTTTTAGTAAATGTTTAAGTCTTTGTAGAAAGGAAGGCATCTGAATAAACAATAAGATTAAAAAACCTGTGGTTATGTAACAGCTCATAATGTAAAATTTAGTTTTCGTGTAACTATAACACATAGCATTGAAATAACCCAAATACATACTAGTTTATATTAAGATGAACATTTAAATGTACTTATTTAGGTGTACAGGTTGGTGAATTTTTCGATGCTCACAATTGTCATTTCGGAAACAGTAAAGGATACGATATCGGTTAATTAGAAAAAAGTTGTGCTTTTGTTATGGCGATTTCTGAATCTGAAAAGAAATCCTGCATATTTTGATTTGTTGTTGATTTATCAGACAATTGTGATTTTATAAATAAATTAGTGTCTTCCCTGCCATTGACGCTATTTCAATCAAATTTGGTAAATTTGTGTTTTTGGGCACTGTGAGTTGAATGAAATTGACAGAAAATTACTAGACCATTAGATATGCAAAACAATTAGTTTCTCAAATTGGTAACCAACACAACATTCTTCTTCCAAAAAACTTGTTGAATTTTGAAAATGTGTGTAAATAATTTACAAAATAGCCTGGGCTTTTAAAATAATTGAAACAATAATTAAAACGTGAGATAGTATTGCTAATTGTTATTTATACTCCTTAAATACTGAAGAAAGTGTATGGGTATAAATACACTGCTCCAAGAAATTAACGCACCACAACTAACAATCGCAATATTGTTTAAAGTATTGCATGTAATGAAGTACGTTTAATCATTGATATTGCTTAAAATTAAGGAAACCATATTTTATCCAAAGTAACAACAATCAACGCCATTTAATAACAATCAAGGCAAAAAATTTAAAAATTAAAATTCGAAAACTGAAAAATTGTAAGTTTACAGGTTCAGTAGGCTGTGTGGTGGATGTTTCAACACTTTCCACTTGAACGAGTTAAGGAGATTTCTCGTGTCTTTTGCTATGTGTGGTGTAGTAACACCACGTGTTAATAAACCAGCCCTTTTAGGCTTTATTGCAGCTCTCAAATTTTTCAGAGTTTCACAATAACCTGAAGCATTAACAGTATCACCATATCGTATAAATTTGACAAGAAGTAATCCTTTGGTGTCCTAGAAAACGGTTGCGAGCACTTTTTTTGCTGAAAGATTTTGTAGAAACTTTTTTGTTGTAAGAGACGTGTGTTTTCGCACCATAGAATCAACTTTACTTTCAAGTGTAGTATGGTGAACCATGTTTTGTCACCTGTAACAATATCCATTAAAACATATGGAGTTTCGTTGTAACGGATAAGATTTTGGAGGCAGATTCTCATGCGAAGGTCTCGATAATGATCTGTTAAACATTTCGGAACCCAGCGTGCTGAAATGTTTTTATAACCCAATTTTTGAGTCAAAATCTCGTGAATACCTAACTGTTTTCGGTATTCCTAGTGTAACTGCCATATCTCTCACTTTAAGTCGGCGATCTGTGTGTAACAGTTCATTACCCGAGTAATGTTTCCAGCTGTAACCGGAATTCGTGGTCTTCCAGATCTTTCTTCATCACGCAAATCGACCTTTCCTTCATCAAATTTTTTACACCATACCGAAACCTGCTTACGAGATATTACAGTACCATACACAGATACCAATTCGCTGTGAATTTTACACACCGGGATTCTTTTTTCATGAAGAAACCGAATTAGGCTGCGAATTTTGAATGGGTGCCCATTAATAAAAGGTGATACCATATTTAAACTCATTTCTCAGCTATTTATTAATCAAACACTTTCAAAGTTTCACAGATTGTAGTACATACATGTATGATGTTTATTTGATTGCAGCGTTTTGACAGAAACAAAACAGAGCAGAGTGAAAAGCAATGGTACTGTAGATCCCGGACACGCCTCGTATTTTCCCTAGTGTCTTTATCGGGTTTTATTTTTGTATCATATACGTTGCTGTAGAATATTTCTATTGATACACTGTTTATTGTATCAATGTTTCTTTATTCGTTCGGTCTTTTACCCATTATTACTGTTAGTTTTGTGGGTGTATCGTCCACTGTGCATATAAATTATTGTTTGTTACTTTACTCGGTTTATTACTGTGATACTGAACTTACTGGCTTTTTCTTTCTATCCTTATTTCCATCGTAATTCACAAGTGTAGAACGTAGAACTATTTAAACCGACTTCTTAGTATAGTTATTGACCTTATTTGTGGCAGTCTGCAATTTCATTCTTGCTTCTTGAATGGTATCACCCATCGCTACGATGCAATGTTACCGTCAAAGGTTGCAATGATACAGCTCACAGAAAGTAGCTTGGCATCTGAGCACTGTAAGCGCAGTGAACAAGGGTGCTAAAAGAGTGGGGACCGCATTTACAATTCGTTTTCGCGGTGGTTGCATCGGTACACTCCCAGACGTTCCGTTCTGCTAATTGCTTTCTGTTAGTTTAACTGTTGCTGTTGATTTTGTTAATTCTGTTGTTTTTGTTATTGCGGTTTTTGTTGTTATTGAGGTTTTTGTTGTTATTGCGGGTGTTTTGGTTATTGCCATTGTTTTGTTATTGTTGTTAGTTGTGTGGA